>VCCN01003440.1:138704-148838 GCA_006491835.1 Architeuthis dux | reverse complement strand
TAAAGTGTTTGTTTATCAAAAGGTTTATGGTACATGATTTATAGGCCGAAAGGGTTTTGGAGGGGTCAGCAAAAATTATTTGTGGATTTAGCACATTCGCACTCCTAACCCCCGTGAATGACAAGGGAAAACTAGATATCAACTGTTTATCCTGTAATCTTCTATGTTGACACACCAAACCGTCATTTTGACAATTAAGTCTTTTGTACCCTAAACTACTCATCATCATTAAAAAGATTGTCAAAGTCTATATCTCCAATTTCCACCTCTTCCTCCCACTCGTACTCTCGACTGCATAATCTGCCTCCTTCTCAAGAGCTTCTTTCCCTTTTGACTCTCTTTTCTGGCTCAGTAACTCTAAGTAGCATCATTTGATTGCAGGTTTATGAAAAGATTATGTGTACAGATTGGTGCATAAATAAAGAAAAAATATTGGATTAAATAATTAGAAATAAACAATAAAGAAAAATCAATACACAGGAAAAAATCATTTCTTTTATTTTTTGAAAATTTAGACTTTTTTTTAGTGATCACTGACCAACAAAAGTCGAGAAGTAACTTATTCATTGATCACCCCCTTTTTCCAATTTTTTTTTTATTGATTACCCCCCAACACGGCATGCTGCCAAAAGATGTTGGTCACATGACATTTTCTATTGAGTGTCTAACCAACTAATCTTTTCTTTTCTTTGTCCAAAGTCTGGATGTAATTAAATCCTCCAGCTAAGACAAGTTCAAGGTTTTTGATTTCTATCGGTTGTGCTCTCTGTTGATTTGTAAAGTGTGAGATATTTTCTCATCTGAAAAACGTTATCTCTGCCGTTATTATTAGACACCGATTCATTTGAACTGGAGTCCTTATCTAACCTGGTTGTAAGATTATCTTGAATTATTTTAAAAATTTTAATGCTGTGCATGAATTTCAAAAGTTTCAGATGAAGTAAAAAGGTTCAATAATGTTTATTACACACTTTTTGTTATAAGTATATATAAGTAACTGATATTTGTTTTTATAAACTTTAGACAAAAAGAATCAATGATTGTCTTAAAAGTGAAAATATTTTCTGCACACAGTTGCTCACAGGCTTTTTGGTCCCACACAGGCCATGAAAAAATTAGAGGTAACATTGGTTATTAGATGGATTTTTTAATTCAACTTAGTAAAAAATTTCACTTAGTGACTTAACACTCACCCAACCCCGTCGGGCAGTCCATAATAATATTGTCAATATTAAACCGGGACATGTAAATAGTTGACCCCCACCCACTGAGATTTCTTCAAATAGATACAGGTGTCCATTGATATAGTGAGGTTCATGCTATAAGGCAGGTGGGTGGTAGAACCCAACAGTTTTGCCTATATTAATGCCGATTTGTCCAGAAAAATGCAAATAAAAACAGAATTTTATCAAAAGACTTATCAAATATGACTAAAATATAAAAATTTTTCAATTTGCAATCAATTAATGTATGTGTTTATACATAATATTTTTGATTTTGTGATGAAAACAACACCGTCATTCACCAGTGAATTTGTTTTGGCACTTGTAATTGACTTTTGATTATCCGTGTTCAGTTATAATGCGGATAATTGTCTTTCTTGGACCCGAACATCTGCATTATAAGGGAGGACTACTGTAAAGTCTCTCAAATATGAATCTGCATATGCTCTCTCAACTTATATTCTTCAGAAAAAACACTGCAGCACACTTCACAAGTATAGGAAGTTTCTCCTGCATGAGTCGTCCTAACATGAATTGTTAGTTGGCTTCTATGATGAAAAGATTTTCCACAAACTTTACACGAAAATGAAGTTTCTCAAGTATGAATTTTTACATGACTTCAAATAAGCGAGAAAGATTTTCCACATACATCACAAGAATAAGGTTTCTATCCAGTGTGAGTTCTCATATGAACTAGTAATATACACTTTTGTGAAAAAGCTTTACCACATACATCCCAAGGAAAGAGTGTTTCTCCTGTATGAGTTCTTATGTGTTTTTTAAATTACTCTTCTGTGAAAATGCCTTACCACATATATCAAAAGAAAATGTAGTTTATCCAGTGTGAATTTTCATATGAAGTATTAAGTTACATTTTAGAGAAAAAGCATTCCTACATACTTCACAAGGAAATAGTGTTTCTCCTGCATGAGTTCTTATGTGAATTCTTAAATTACTTTTCTGGGAACAGTTCCTCCAGTGTGCTTTCTCATGTGACTTGTTAAGTTACATTTATAAGAAAAAGTTTTACCACATATTTCACAAGGAAATGGAGATTCTCCTGTATGAATCAGTATGTGTCTTTTTAAACTAACCTTCTCGGAGAATGCTTTGCTACATATATCACAAGAAAACGGAGTTTCACCAGTGTGAATTTTCACATGAGTTTTTAAATTGTCCTTTCGAGAAAAAGCTTTGCCACAAAATCCACATGAAAATGGAGTTTCTCCTGTATGAGTTTTTGTGTGATTATTTAATTTATCCTTCCTGGAAAATGCCATGCCACATACATCACAAGAGAATGGAGTTTCTCCAGTGTGAGTTGTCATATGAAGTATTAAGTTACATTTTAGAGAAAAAGCTTTCCTACATACTTCACAAGAAAATGGCGTTTCTCCTGTATGAGTTCTTATGTGTTTTTTCAAATTACTCTTCAGGGAAAATGCTTTGCCACATGTTTCACAAGAAAACGGAGTTTCCCCAGTGTGAGATCTCATGTGACCTTTTAAATTGCTGTTTAAAGAAAAAGATTTGCTACAAACTTCACATTGATATAGAGTCTCTCCACTATGAGATGCCATAGCAGATTTTTTTAGAAAACTCTGCCACACACTTCACAATAATGTAGAGTCTTTTCAACACAGGTTTTCAGTTGAACTTCCACGTCTCTTGTCTTCTATTCTCATAATCTAATCTGCAAAAATCTGTCTCTTCACATCAATGTTCAACTTTCTTTTGGCAGATACTCACAATCTGAAAAGACAAAACAAGAATAATTTTTTTTTTAGATTCATAATAAATGAAAAAATTAAAATTGAAGAAAACAATTAAAATACAATCGTAATAAGGCTTAAAATTGAAAATGTGAAGTTAATGCTATGTTTTTCGTTGACGTAAGAACAGATACTACACTTTTCTCTTAACTAAATGCTGCAGAAGCAGTATTCTGATCTTGACCACAGGAATGCGATAGTATCCATTTTTCAAAAACATTTATACACATATTGTCGATCAATCATTTCATGTCTAGCTCCATTGGTGTGGCCTGTACGTATGATACAAATATAGCCAGGCAGGCAGACCAACTTGAAAACTGAAGAAACCTATGTTGACAGTTTTGGTTGACAGTTTCTAATAAGATATGTTATTTCTCTCCCCTTTAGTTGACCACTGCAAAACCAGAAAAGGTCAGTCACCCAAAGGTTACCTGTGGTAGCACTGGTGAAGATTGGCAGTATTTCCCACGAAGGTGGAACACTTACAAGCTAGCAACAAAGATTGCCAGAAATGCTGTCATCATCCAAGTAATGGTGTGCTATGAGGAGACACTCCGCAGAGACCTTCATTGTAGTAATAGGGATATCAGCTCAGAGACAGAAGTAACCATCCTTGCAGCCATAAGACGTCTTTTGTTCGTGTCCAGAGCAATTCTGCAGACCATACATCAAGATTGTGATGAAGAAGTGAGGAATTTGGCTGCCAGATTGGTCAAGCAGATTCATTGCCAAATGCTCATGTCAACTTCACTGAACAGATGGTCAGTGACACACTTATACATGGCTTAGAGGATCCTGAGATACGGCAGGACATACTTGGTCACGAGAACCAAGACCTCACCTTAGCAGCTGTCCTGTTAAGCATGAGTTTTGTTCTTAACGATTTTGTTTGGTCTTTGAAGATGAATTCCCCGAGAAATATTTCCTTGTGGAAATTGAGTAGTTTGGGTCACCATTGAAATGAAGTGTTGTTAATAGAAAAATGTCTGCATATATTTTTAGTGCTGTTCGTATATAAACTTTGGTCAAATATACATGCAAAAGAAATATAAGCAAGAGAGATATTTTTCTATAAAAATATAAACATTTAATTATAAACAAGAGTATTTGAGAAATAAAGAACATGCATTTTACAGAACATAAGTAATACAAAATGATTGATAAACACAAAAATGGACATATGTAATTAAAGCCTGCTGAATGGAAAGAGAAGATAAAATGTGCACAATGAGAAATTAGATTCAAAGCAAATTTAAATGATATTAAGACAGGAGTTTTACGTCTAATGCAGACGGGTTAGTGCGTGTTTGGACAATCACGTTCTTGCATTTATACGCAAGGCACAGACTTAGTTGTAAACAAGAACACTGAAAGGCTCTTAGCTAGAAATAGCAAGCTGTCTGTGTTAGTTTTATATTTGAAATCTTCCCATGAGAGCTTATTTTCAGAGCTGTCTTGTTCTAACTTTGTGGAAAGATGTGTCTACGTTTATACTGAATTTATTGTAAATTTCATATTTCTAAACTTAATGGAAAATATATAAAATATTTTTGTTCAATTTGGACACAGTAAAAAGTTGTTCATAAAGGAATAATACTGTTACAGGTCTGAGGCATCTCAACATGGAGCTGACCATGCCCATGCAGCAATATAGACAAAACAGACAGGAGCATCGATCAGAAGCTAAAGTCAGACATGGGTCACTGTCCTAACTGTGGGGAACCAACATATGGGTGGGGGCAACAGCCTCGAAACAAGAAGACAGCAAAGCTTTTGGCAGTAGATGCAAGAACTGCGATCGCATGAATCATTTTGCAAAGGTTTGCCAACATCTCAGGAAATTTTCCAAGAACAATCGTGATGACAGACGAGACTTGAAAGAAAATGCTGGCATGGTGACCAACATGTTGTACAAAGTTGACGACAAACCAACACCACCGTCCACCAAAACTCGTAACACAAGGCCTATTATCCTTTAACACCACCTCTCCAATCACTCTGGCTGGGAACACAAAAACTCATAATCCCAGTGTTGCCGATTTAGCGCTTTTCGCACTTTGGCAGTGTAAAAAGGTGCTAAATTAGTTTGTTTGCATTTAAACATTTTGGCCATTTTCGGCTATTCTAAACCATTTTTAGTGTCTTTTTGGCGGTTTTTGGCCATCTTTAGCTATTTTTAAAAATATTTAGCGCATTTTGGCAGTCAAACTAACACGAAAATATTTTTTGGCAACACTGTAACCTCAACTCTGTGTTTATATCATTTCCAAGATAATGACTACATCCACTTTGGGCAACCAGCCCCAAGATTCCATTGCATCTGCGAACTTACTACCATAGCAGATATCAGCTTTCAAAGCTCATTGATCAACATCAAAATGCTTCACAACCTAAGGATAAGAAAATCAAAGCTAATACAAGTTAAGCTGCAATTAAGAGCCATCAATTGCAAATCAGTATATATACAGGCTATATATCCTTGGGGCAATCCTATTGCATTTGTCTCGACGAGACTGCCATGGAAACCACCTCAAAACACTTCCCAAATATGTTATGTCACTACAGACACAGACAAATTCTACATATCATGGGGAATCTGTGTCTTGGCCTAGGTCTCATATCGGAAGAGTTCCCATGAACTGGTGAGACGGCTGTATCCAATAGTGACACTGCTAATCAGGATGATTCTTTGTCCCAAACGAATACCCCCCCCCCCCACTGCTACCCACGAGTCTACCCTTCCCAGCAACTGTGGAACACTGTGACAAACTCAGTGGCTAATAGGTTACTATGGCTCCAGCATATTTAACACATGTGAGCATCAAACTTATGGAAGGACTACCCCTAAACCTAAACCCAGATGCTATTCCATTTGCTGTCCACACACCTATACCAGTCCCACTCCACTGGCCAGATGAAGTAAAAGCTGGCTTGGACAGAGATATTCGTCTAGGAGTTCTGGAATGAGTTCCTATAGGAGAACCTGTGACGTGGTGCCACAGAATGTTTATCTGCTGGAAAAAGAATAGCAAGCTTAGACGCACAGTAGATCTGCAAGCCTTAAATGCTCACAGTGTTAGAGAAAGCCATTACAACCAATCACCCTTCCATCAAGCCACGCTCGTTCCTGTGAACAAGAAGAAAACAGTATTTGATGCTTGGAATGGTTATCATTCAGTACCTAGTATAAGGAAGTGTGATTGCCACTACACTACCTTCATCACGCCTTGAGGACACCTTTGGTATTGTACCACTCCACAAGGATACATAGCATCAGAGGATGGTTATTCAAGGTGATTTGATGAATTTGTCGCTGATTTCCTCAACAAGACCAAGTGTATCGATGACAGCTGTATGTGGGCAGACAACCTGAAAGATAGCCTCTTCCAGGCTTGCAGCTGGTTGGATCTTTGTGGTCATAATGGGATCATCTAGAATCCTGTTAAAATTCATGTTTAGTGAAGATAGTAGTTGTAGTATTTACTGGTTTCGAGATCACGATGGATAGCATCAGACCCTGCAAGAAATCTTGGTACACATACAACAGTGGTGTCCAAAGATTTAAGACAAAAAAGTTATTTCCCTTGAATACATGGAAATAGATGAAAATAATCCCTTACTTAAAAATTGAGATTAAAAAACAGCAAAGAGAAAGATTAAAGTGTATCAAGTAAAAAAAAAACTTCATATAGCTCCTCGCAAATAAATTTCCTAAAAATGAAAAGAAATCTTGCACCTTGATTTTGTGCCAAAATATTGATAAAAAAAATTCTACCTAGATTTCAACCCCTAAAAAAGAAAAAACAATTCCCCCCAGATTCATCCCCAAAAGTGAAAAAAATGTTCCCATTGATTTTGACCCCTAAAATTGCAAAAAAAAGTATTATTCCCCTTGACTTTGAAATTTTTTTTCAATTTTAGTATTTGAAAATTTGTTTTCCTCTCTCTCCCCTTTCGCCTCTTTCTTTCGTTGAATGATGACCTAGGAATAGAATGTGTCTCTCTTTTTTCCCCTTCTCTCTCTATTTATCATTTAATTTTCAGATGTCTTAAATTAAAGTCTGAACTCTACGTCATTGCTGTTAGGTAGGGAAAATAAAGTCAAATCCAACAATAGGAGTTTAACAAAAAGTAGATAGAGATCATCAGAGAAATCTTTGCCGAAACGAAACCATCGGTGATAACTTTATTATCATCATTATGTTTCAGTAAACTAAACAGAATATGATATAAATAGACAATTAAAACAAATTATATATGAAATGTGTATCAGCAAGTTGTATTTCATTTTTATTTCTTATACGAATTTCAGCTTTCGACCCCAAGGTCAATCGACCCCACTCTCCGGCGTTTATCGACTCCTTGGATAGTCACATGACCCCCAGGGGGTCGATATCGACCACTTGATTATCCACAGGAAAACGAAAGATCACCAAAAATAAAGTTCAATTCTGATCTCGAACAGGAAACTAGGATAGTGCCCGCCAAAAATAAAGTTCAATTTGAATTAATTGTCATTATTTACGAAAACAGAAACAAGTGTCCTTACCTGTGTTCTTGACGAACTTTCTAGATTTTCTTAATGCAACAGTAAAAACAGTATTTTTTATAGATTCTATTCTAATATCATTGGATTTGTTAACTAAAAACTTTTACTTTTGAAGTGAATCCTGATACAAGGAACGATACGGTGTTAAGGGAGATTAGTTCCTTGTGTAGAAAAGAACGGTCCCGTTTTTAACGTTTTGGCTCAAATAGCCGGGTGAAGAGAGTGATTCCACTTCGGGTGCTTGTGTCTTCTACGTCTATTTCACATATCTCACGCCGAGAACAGAGAAACTTGTGATATGTGGAGCCGGGGCCAGCGTGATGGCACTACTATTACCTCTACCAACGACATCTCAAAAAGTTCTTAATGAATTCCAATGAAATGTTGTGGTAGCGTGGACAATAGGCTACGGAAGAGGTGATTAAGCGGATCCATGCACAATTATCACCCCTCCGTCGTAGTTATATGTACATACCACATAATATTTCCAAAAGTTGATGTCTGTCCACACAATATCTTCAAATGTTCTGAATAAATTTCTATGTAATTTTGTGGAAGGGTGGGCTATGGGCTACAGAAGAAGTCATTGAATCTTTGGGGCGGATCCATGCACAATTACTCCTGACAATAGCGTTGGCAGAGGTAAATCCAAAGGCTGTTCGGCTGCACCTCGTAATTAGTTCCCGGATTTATCGAACATCGTTCGGTAAATAATACGAAGACACATCTGGTTCAGGTTAGTCATTCAATAGAAACCGTCACGTAATCAACGTCTTTTGGCAGCATGCCGTGTTGGGGGTGATCAATTAAAAAATTTGAAAAGGGGGAGATCAATGAATGAATTACTTCTCTCGCCCTTTGTTGGGTGGTGATCACTAAAAAAGTCTGAATTTCAAAGGAAAAAAACCCAGCGTGAACGCTGCTGGACACAAACTAAGGGACCAATTCAGCAAAAACTTAAATTATAGATTGAACCACCCACTAAGAATCTATTTTTGGGAGGAATTTTCAAAAAAAAAGAACAAACGTTTTTTCTAGGCATAATAAGCCTTATGAGGAGTAAATGTTGAAGTTTTCAGCCCTTTAGCTCCATTGGTGCGGCCTGTTCGCACGACGCGTACATAGATAGTCAGCCAGCTAGCTAGCCAGCCAGACTCACTTGAAAACTGAAGAAATCTATGTTGACAGTTTTTGTGACAGTTTTGGTTGACGTCTTCTAAAAGAAAAATCGTTATGGTCTACGTGTTTGCCGCATATGTCGAACTTCGTTCGGTAAATAGGAAGAAAGTTCGTTATGGTCCCAATTTTCCGCATTTCTCGAACTTCGTTCCGTAAATCCGGAGTCAGTTAGGATCCACGAGTTCGGTAAAGCCGAAATTCGTTATATCGAGGTTCGTTATAGCGACGGTTTACTGTATTTTCTTTCATTAATTCTCTTGTTTCTTTTTGTTTATGCTCCATTTGTAACATCGAGTGCGCGCGGGTGTGAAATTTTCACACTCACACTGGCGCACAATCGATGTTAAAAACGGCGTATAAATAAAAAGAGATTTCATGAAAGAAGAATTCTGGTGAAGATTTTGGTAAAAACAAAGAACGTACGTAGGTTAAAACAATTAACAGGAAAAAATATCTTGGGTCCAATGAACTTCATTTGTGCCAATAAATGTAAGAGAAGGGACCCTTTTAATTCAATGTAGATTAAATCGGAGTGTAATTAGATAATGATTTTGTTTTTAGTTAAAACAACAATTGAAAATCTTGAAAGAAAAAATATTCCTTTTATTCGACAAGGTAAAGTGCCCTTACGCCTGGCTACGACTTCAGCCGTCCTGTCCGTACTTCATAAAGCTTCTCTGTTCTAAGCTTGCGATATGTGAAATAAATTTAGAGGGACTAGCACCCGAAGTGGTGTCACTCACTCCGCTCTGATATTTGACCGAAACAGTCTTTAAAACGAGAACGTTTTTGTTTTAGGAACTAATCTCGCTTAACACCGTATCGTTTTTTCTTACAATCGATTGTATCAGGATTTAATTTTAGTTAACAAATCCAATGATATTAGAATAGAATTTATAAAAAATACTGTTTTTACTGTTGCAGTAAGAAAATCTAGAAAGTTCGTCAAGAACACAGGTAAGGACACTTGTTTCTTTTTTCGTAAATAATGACAATTAATTCAAATTGAACTTTCGGCATTCTTTTGTTTATGTCTTAGTCTAACCCAGTGTTTCTTAAGCTTTTTGCTCCATGACTCACCTTGAGAGTTCAAAAGATTTGATGTCCCCTTTACTAAAAGAAATTTGTATGAAAAGGGTAATGTTAAATTCAGAAATTTTACCATGATTATAAAATAGTTTCCTTAGAAGAATTTTTTTTTTTCTTTCAATTCTAGGTGCTTTCCGGCCCATTGGAATCAACCAAAAACTTCTTAAAATGTTGAGAAAAATCATTTTTTTCCAAATATGAGATGTAGTTCTACAAATTTAACTATAATGCTAAATAATGGACGTGAGAAATTTTTAAAATCTGGCAAAAATCAGCTATTATTCGTTTTTAATAATTTTCGATACATAAAGACCAAACT
>VCCN01003440.1:103112-115484 GCA_006491835.1 Architeuthis dux | reverse complement strand
TTGAACAATCTTTAAAAAAAAGGTGTGAATAGTTTTTCTTTTTATAAATGATAAAATCTAAAGTATAATTAAGCAAATAAGACTAAAAAGTTGCCAAAAAGAGCCATATTTTACTTCTTATCCAGTTTTTTCAATGTAAGGCATCAGTACAGTCCCTATGTTTCTTTGTTTTAAAAACGGTAAACTGAATTTATTTTGCCAGGGATTTATGTTTAAAGTGTGTAAAACGTAGTGAAGTAAGGATTGTATGAGTAAAAACATTCATCGAATGAATTAATGAGGGGTGTAAGTAATTGTTTGGAATAGGTTCACAAAAGAATTACGTCGATATTTTGCAAGGGAGATATCTTCTGAACAGACACGATTATCTGCTGCTACTAAACAAATGAAAATTGACACCTAAAAAAAACCGTCAAAATTGTATAAAATTTAATTTTAAACTTGGAATCTTTGTGTCATTAGTAAGAAGAAAGATTGGAAAAGAAAATCTGAGATTAAAAATATTTGTGTACACCTATAGTGAGTTGGTCACACGTGCCGAATGCAAACCTTATTCTGTCCACCGTGCGATGCAGATCACTCACATCCCGCACCTCAAACGACAAACACGTTCTGCTAGCTCAAATCGCTTCATGACCAACCTCTTCTCCTTCCAAATAACTCCAACTCGCTCTCTCTCTCTACGATTGTTTCACCCCGCATGCTTTTTCTACCCATTTTATTTCAACATGTCTTTTCTTTCGTTATTAAATGAACATTCATTTGTAACCACTATATCTACCTTGTTTGTTTTCCCTTCGTAAACGACCCCTCGTGTCCACATTTATATTTCTGCGCCATAAAACCAACATGGTGGCGTGACCCTTTCTTCAGACAGCTTTCAACTGACCGGCCAATCGACACTCTCTGTTTGCATCACGTGCCCTCAGCTCCAGGCCAATGGTGACCCTCACAGCCTCCTCAAGCAGCAAACACGTATGGCCACTTGTTCCAGCATATCAATAGTCCTTTTTAGGATTCAAAATCTTTTCATGCTACACCGGTCAAATATGCAAACATATTTCAGGGCTACGCAACAAAGTCTCTCCAAACTAATATGCATACCAGCCCTTTTTATGGCTAAAGAAAGTCTCCTCATCCTCTCTCCATCCAACACACTAGTACACCCATTCAGCATCCCCCGTACATAGCCATAAACTAGCCGACCAACACACTAGTCGCTAAAGGTCCATGGTAAAATAAATTCAAAATATCTCGGTTCTATAGAATTTACACATATAATTTTTGTATAAGAACTATCTCCAATCTTTTGTAGAACTGAAGGCCAGTTTGTGGGCTAAAGGGTCCTAAAATAATTAATATTACCAGTATAAAGTCTTGTAATTGGATTTCTGTATTAGAATGGGTTAATAATAAACAGTAGTTGCTTGTAGGCTAAGAAGAAAGAAAGATGGAGTCATTGAACAGAGAAGAATGGCGGTCTGTGATTGGCTAGAAGGTTTATGACATCACTGATAGGATTTAAACCAGACTGGCAAGCGCCATCTTGATTTTGGAAGGTAATGACCACATTGGTTCGTCATCTGAAGACAGCAAAATCATTGTGGTAAATTCAAAGGAAAACAGGTCATACAATCAAATAAAGACGAAGAGTCCATACGAACAGAAATTAAACAAAAGCAGATATTTGTAGACATACAAAATACAGAGACATTTAATATACAAAAACAATATAAATGTTACGTTTTTTTGCGGAAATAAAGAAACATGCAAAAACAGGAATGACTATCGTGAGAATAAAATATTAAACAGAACGATCGTGTTATTCGTAGGGAGAAATGCTAAGGACATATTTAGTTAATTTGGCTAGTCCTAAAAAGGGAGAATAGAAACGGAGGAGACTCGTGGCATATAGAGTTTAATTGTCATGTTTTCACCTGACGATGGAGTATCTGGTAATGCTTGTTTTAATAAGTTTGGTAATTCCACGTAACAAGGCAATATTTATTAAAACGGATCAATCAGGGTATTCACAAAAGCTAGCGAGGCATTTGGTAGGCAGACACAATTTGAGAGCTGGCAAGTTTTACGAAGCTCAACATTGGTTATGTCGACAAGAGATTCATGCTAGTCACGATGCTAAAGGGAAATGTACTGGTCAAAAAAGTTACTGTGAGAAGAGGAAAAGGAAACACCAGAGAGCATACCGTGCAGTGTTGCCAACTCTAAAAAGATTTTCGCGCTAGATTAACTGTTAAATTTTTTTAAATAGATCTAAAAACTGCTAAATTGTTTAAAATATTGCTAAAAAAAACACCAAGTAAAAAATATTTAGTTGGAGGAGTCCAAATTTTGGTCGGTCGACTATAAAGTGGCTATTTCCGTTTTTTGTTTTTTTTCATTCATTTGGTAAAATATGATTTATTGCTATTGTCCATGAAAAGAGAAATAATCTTAGCATTAAAATCTTTTTTATAGAGAATTTTTAAGTTTTTACTGTTTTGAAAAATTTAATTTTTTATTCTGTTTCTGTTATGATCAGTTAAAACCTGTTCTCACGTGATGTACTGTGAAAGGATAAGTAAAGATATGTGAAAACTGAAACCAAGGGAGATTTTTTAATTATCATTTTTGTTGTGATTTAATTGGCCGAAATCTTTTTATGGATGGACCTAAACATAAATTTTCTTGTCAACAAAAGAGGACACAACTGCTGTCATAATCTCAGTCAGCCCTTCCTTAGTGACAAATAGCGACTTCCGTAATATGTAATTAGCGTATCTGCACGTGTCAAGATCCTTATCTCTTAGCGGCAAACGGAAGGTGTTGACATATATTTGACTCCTCCAACATAAAAAAAAGAGGTTTTTATGTATTTTTTGAATGGAAAATGGTAATTATTCGGTTACGGATTGTTCAGTAGTGATGAAACTAAATATATCTAATTTTTAAAAAAACATCGGAAGAATTCTTGATTTTTAAAAATCTTTTAAATTACTTAATTCGAATTTTTTTAAATTTCCAAAAAGGTCAACAAAATGGCGGAAATTTTAGTTTAAAACTTTAAATTAACTTTTAAGAGCACAATTCTACGTTGAAGTTTTTTTTTCTTTTTTTCGGACACATATTTGGACTTTATTCTTTCTAACAAAAACAAGAAAAAAACTTACAAACAACAGTTTTTAAATTTTAATTTACGTTTTAAAATGGGATGTCCAAAGTGCGCAGAAATACCTAGATATGGGTTATGTATTGATATGAATAAGTAATTTCTATGCCGAAAAAACAAAGAAATTTACGTCTACGATCTTCCGTAGCAAATTTAATTTAGCCAGTGGTTTAAAATGCTGAAAACGGCATGGGTCCCTTTACCGAAAAATTATCTGTAAAAATAGACCTGTTGACGTATCACGTTACCTCGACGTAACATTAAATTACATTGTTTCTTTACATTGATTTAAAACAAATCAAAATATTAAATTACTTTCGTATTAATCTGAAATGACTGTTAGTGTTACTTCACTTGCATGACTGCAAATAAATGTTAGTAAATTATATTTTTTATCGTTTAATTAAAATAAAACTACATATTTATTTTGTCTGAAAAAATTTTTTAAAGATATCTGTAGAAAGAAGCAATAACGAATATTGTCATATGTCCAAAAACCACCAAAAAGACGCTAAAAATGACGACAATGGCCAAAGTGTTTTAGGCGCAAACGCGCTAATTTAGCGCTTTTTGCACTGCCAAAACAAGAAACGCGCTATATTGGCAACACTTGTTAAAACGTTTGTAATGGAAAAAAAAAAAAAAAAAAAAAAAAAAAAAAAAAAAAAAAAAGCGCTAAAAATGCGCGGCGCGCTAGTCGTTGAATTTTCGCGCTGCCAGGACAAGAAACCGCGCTAAATCTGCGACACCGACTCCTTACGGACTTCACCCGAACGGTGTCGACTGAGTAAACGGTGTCGATCGTAAAAGTAAGTAAAGGAAACAGGTACATTAGAGAGCGTACGGGCATCATCAAACGGTGTCAACCAAAAAAGTGAGCCATGAGCTACGGAGGGCCGCCGTATTTATCGGGAAAGTCGACAACCAAAGCTAAAGGCTTAAGATAGTTTAGTATTTTCTATATCTGATTATTTAGATCCGCAGATGCATATTAAGTCTAGCTAAATGAAAGTGAGTTATTACACGTTTTTCTTACTATTGTCCGAACCCTGGATGATATCTAATTCCCACGTCCGAATCCTGGAAGATGCTAAATTCCACCGTCCAAACGCTGTAAGATGCTAAACTGCGATGTCCGAAGTCCAATATCCGAACGATGGAAGATGCTAAATTCCAATGTCTGACCCCTGAATCGAATGTTGCTAAATTCTTCCCACGTATGAACGGTAGAGGGTGCTAAATTCCCACGTCCAAACCCTGGAAGATGCTAAATTCCCACGTCTCGACCCAAAGATGAAGGTAAATAGTAGTATTAATAACATCTTTTAAAAAATCAATACTAATGATTTCATCTAATAAAAATAAATTTTAAAAAATAATTACTTTTTTATCAACAATTTTGGCATTTAGCCATTTTCTTTTTAAATTTGTTTTTGGTCAGAAACTATCTGGCAACCTTGCCACATATCACACGTTTCTCTGTTCCCAGCTTGCCATCTGTGAAATAGACTGGCACAAGTGGTGTCACTCACTTCACCCGGCTATTTGACAAAAAAGTCTTTAAACGGGAACGTTCTTTTTTACACGAGGGATTAATCTCGCTTAACACCGTATCGTTATTTCGTACACTCAATTGTATCATGATTTAATTCAAAAGTAAAAGTTTTTAGTTAACAAATCCAATGATATTAGAATAGAATTTATAAAAAATACTGTTTTTACTGTTGCAGTAAGAAAATCTAGAAAGTTCGTCAAGAACACAGGTAAGGGCACTTGTTTTTTTGTAAATAATGACAATTAATTGAAATTGAACTTTATTTTTGGCGGGCACTATCCTAGTTTTGTGGTCCAGATCAGAATGCGTCTTTTGCAGATCAACGTGTAATATCTGTAAATTATTGTTTGTTTAGTAAAATTCAAGCAACAAATTAGAATGCAATCAGACTTAAAACTGAGCAAACTTTGACTTTCTGGCCGCGAAATTACGCTGATATCAAAGGGACGCTTTTCATGCGTCACCGTTTGGAGCTAGTGGACTCCTAAAGGAACTAATATTTTACTTCCGGATTCAATTTTTGTTATAAAATGAATTTTTAAAAAATATGTGAAATTGTAAATTGTAAGATTATAATATATTTATTGACAAGATTTTAAAAACATTTGTGAACAATAACAATATGAAATGTAATGTATTTCTTTAATTATTTATTATTCTATTATCACTAGAACCTTGCTCATTTTTCTAAAATGTCCGGATTGCAAGCCCCTAAAATTAGAATAAAAAGGTTTTTTTCTTGTAGAAGAACTATTTTAGGAACGTAAACTATAACGTTACCAAAATCACTAGATATCCAGCATTCAAAATAGCACCAAATAAAGTATCATTGCTTCTCATCGTTTTCCAAATTTTCAGTTAAATTTTTCAAGTTAGAAAGAAAAGTGTTTTATATTTTATTTTCAAAGAATTAAATTGAAACATTATTCTTGGAGTTCCTACACACACACACACACACACACACATGGGGGACTGTATTGTGCAACATTAAGTTTTGTTGGATTAATACTTGTTTTCAGCACTTGAAGGTTATGAAATTCTTCATCTATCATGAATCTAAAAGAAACTTATTTTATTTTGGTCTTTTCAGATTGTATCTGCCAAAAGAAAGTTGAACATTGATGTGAAAAGAAAGATTTTTGCATTTAGATTATTATAATAGAAGACAAGAGATGAAAACCTGAAACTTGTGTTAAAAAGACTCTACGTTATTGTGAAGTGTGTGACAAAGGGTTTTCTAAACTGGAATCTCATATGACAATTCATAGTGAAGCGACTCTATTTCAATGCAAAGTTTGTGGCAAACCATTTTCTTGAAAGGACAATTTAACAACTCACATGAGAACTCACACTGGAGAGAGTCCTTTTTCTTGTGAAATATGTGGCAACACATTTGCCCTGAAGAGTAATCTAGAAAAACACATTAGGACTCATATGGGAGAAACTCTATTCTCTTGTGAAGTTTGTGGCAAACTTCTTTCTCGAAAGTTTGATTTAAAACCTCACATGAAAACTCACACTGGAGAAACTCCATTCCCTTGTGAAATATGTGGCAAGGCATTTTCCATGAAGAGTACTTTGAATAAACACATAAGAACTCATACTGGAGAAACTCCATTTTCTTGTGAAGTATGTGGAAAAGCTTTCTCTCAAAATGACAATTTAAGAACTCATACTGGAGAAACTCCATTCTGTTGTGAAATATGTTGCAGGGCATTCTCCATGAAAGGTAATTTAACAAGACACATGAAAACTCATACGGGAGACACTCCATTTTTTTGCGAAGTATGTGGCAAAGCTTGTTCTCAAAGGGAAACTTTAAAAATTCACTTGAGAACACATACTGGAGAAACTCCATTTTCTTGTGAAGTATGTGGCAAAGCTTGCTCTCAAATGAACAATTTGAAAATTCACATGAGAACTCACACTGGAGAAATTCTTTTCTCTTGTGAAATATGTGCTAAGGCATTTTCCATGAAGAGTGATTTGAATAAACACATAAGAACTCATACAGGAGAAACTCCATTTTCTTGTGAAGTTTGTGGCAAACCTTTTTCTATAAAGGACAATTTAAATCAACATATGAAAACTCACACTAGAGAAAAGCCATTTTCTTGTGAAGTATGTGGCAAAGCTTGCCCTCGAGCGGACAGATTAAAAATTCACATGAGAACTCACACTGGAGAAACTCCATTTTCTTGTGACATATGTAGCAAGGCATTTTCAGTGAAGGGTAATTTAAAAATTCACATAAAAACTCATACAGGAGAAACTCCATTTTCATGTGAAGTATGTAGTAAACTTTTTTCTCGAAAGGACCATTTAACAAATCACATGAGAACTCATACTGGAGAGAGACCCTTTTCTTGTGAAATATGTGCCAATGCATTTGCACTGAAGAGTAGTTTAGAAAAACACATTAGAACTCATACAGG
The DNA here is from genome assembly GCA_006491835.1 of Architeuthis dux. Classification (NCBI taxonomy): domain Eukaryota; kingdom Metazoa; phylum Mollusca; class Cephalopoda; order Oegopsida; family Architeuthidae; genus Architeuthis; species Architeuthis dux. Next base: position 108,325 of record VCCN01003440.1, on the reverse strand, counting down.
AGAAACTCCATTTTCTTGTGAAGTTTGTGGCAAAACCTTTTCTCTAAAGAGCAATTTAAATAGACATTTGAGAACTCACACTGGAGAAACTCCATTTTCCTGTGACATGCAATAAGACATTTTCAGTGAAGGGTAATTGAAAAATTCACATAAAAACTCATAAACTCCATTTTCTTTTGAAGTTTGTGGCGTTTTCTCGAACGGACACTCCGAGGATTTTGCACCAATTTTTTAATACAAATTTTCCCTCCAAAAAGTATTAACTATTGGAAAACCTCAAATATCTACATTAAAATGATATTCAACCAATCAGAGCCCAACATCTTAAACCCTTGCCAGGAGCCATTTTTTTCTTATCTAAATAACCTTCACAATGTGACTGGAGTGGGAGATTCAAAATTATGCATTCAACTTCAAAGAGTACAGGGAGACAGCATTTCAATTTCAACTCAACATCAATGCAAGATCACACTTCTCCTTCCAGCAGTTTGAAATTACTACTGTCTCTTATCACTTATGCATACATACATTGAACTGTCTCTATGTTTAGTTATAGACACACACATGCAAACTGCTACTCACACTTTGTGATACAGAGCACACACACACACACACACACACGTATGGACTGTTTCTCTTCATAAACTCACTCCCTACTCACTACCATTACATTTTGCCACGCAACTTTAATTCCAATTTACATATTACCTTTTCCTCACTTTGAACAATCTCTATTTTGTTGTTAATTTAACTGAATAAAACCCAGTTGTAAATTGTTATCACTGCCCTGTTGAATTGCCTCTTGAACCTACATGTTTATATTTATTTTTATTCTTATGATTGTTGGATACATCAGAGGTAAATTTGTCTTCCTCAACAAAAGGGAAAATCTTATCTTCTCCCACACTCTATGCATTCAACTTCAAAGAGTACAGGGAGACAGCATTTCAATTTCAACTCAGCATCAATGCAAGACCACACTTCTCCTTCCAGCAGTTTGAAATTACTACTGTCTCTTATCACTTATGCATACATACATACATTGAACTGTCTCTATGTTTTGTTATAGACACACACATTCAAAGTAATTGACAAGTTTCCCCAGCAAATAGAAACCACTCATTCAAAGCAGATTAAATTAATAAGTGACGATTCTTACTAACACATTCCTTGATAAAAAATGTAAGTAATGGAATCTACAGACGACGTCAGACCTACACAGGCAAATGTGAATTTACAAAATTTTGATGCAGGTGACATAACCACTTGGTTTTCTCAGTTACAAGTAATATTCTTTGCGGGGAGAATCACCTCGCAGGAGCTCGCTATGCTTATGTGGCGGAGAAATTACCATCAGAAGTTGCTTGCATGGTCACAGACCTACTTACCAAATGCCAGAAGTTGATCCTTACAACATGCTCAGGGAGGCAATAATGAAAGGACTGGCCAAATCCAATGAAACAAGACTAAGGGGTAAATCCTTGTGAAATATGTGGCAATACATTTACACTAAAGAGTAGTTTAGAAAAACACATTAGAACAAACGGATCAGAAGTTATGACAAATTGAAATTTGCATGTTGCAAGCCACTAGCTTGATTTTGCCAAATTTGGTACTTCATAACTTTGGTATTTAAGAAGATATCTAGCTGGTACGTTGGTATCTAAAAAGATATCTAACTGGTACTTTGGTATCCCAGTTGTTATTGTTATTTTTTCTTCACTTTTTTCAGTAGATAAGATTCTTTTCTCACAGAAGTTGACTTAAAATCTTTCATTAAAATTGTTTGTAAAGAAAAAGACGGCATTGGTTTTTATTTACCACTCCACAATATTTTTTATAAGATATTTCTCCAATCCAATAGTTTTCCACCCAAATAAGCTATTTCCACTTCATTTTACCTCTATTCTATGTAGTTTGGAAGTTATGAGTCGTTCAAAAGGGAGGTCTGCTAATTTTTTGGCCTGCCACAGAAACTAAACTAAACTAAGGGTGTTAAAATAAAGATTTCACTGGATTATTTTCATTTAATGTATTGCCCTGCGTAAAACATTGAAACAGAGTTTAAAAGCATTAAATACTTTCCTGTTCATCAAAACATCAGACTATTACAGTTAAACACAAAACATTACATGCTCTTTGAAAGCATGGAAAGTAATGTAGACAATTGAACAAAAGCATTCTTACATTTTTAATAATAGAATCTACATTGAGTAACAGTAGTGAATAAATAAAACAAGAATTTTCAAAAATATTGAAATATTCGATGAAAAAAAAGTAGTGTCAATAGTTTTTCTTTTCATAGACAATAAAATCATTATAATCAATATAATTAAGCAAATAAAACTAAAAAGTTGCCAAGAACAGCAATATTTTACTTTGTTTTCCAGCTCTTTCAATTTCAATGTAAGGCATAAGTTCTTTGTTTTAAAATGGGTAAACTGAATTTATTTTGCCAGGGACTTATGTTTAAAGTGTGTAAAACTTAGTGAGGTAAGGATTGTATAAGTAAAACAATTCATCAAATGAATTAGGTAATTGTTTGGAATAGGTTCATAAAAGAATTACGTCGATATTTTGCAAAGGAGATAACTTTTTAGCAGACACGATTATCTGCAGCTGCTGTTAAACTATTACAGAACAAATGAAAGCAGAAAACTCTGAACATTTGAAACTGTATTTTATTAAATTTAACTACAAAGGATATAATATAGGGTTAGTATTTTATCATGTACAGCATCTATCCTCGTTATCTCCACTGAAAAATATCAACATAATTCTTTTTGTGAACCTGTTCCAAAAATTGGATTTTAGTGATTTTTCTGTAAGTTGTTCTAACGTGGTCATATAATTGTCTTGACGTTCACATAACCTTCTCATTCGTAAGCATTCACCATGTAGTATAGATTTGAAAATGTGAAGTGGGTGCTAGGGTTTCCCGTTCAAAAATCTGCAATGTACGGTTGTATCTTTTATGAAATTTTCCCCAATAAATCCAAGAGGATCTGAATGTCTAAAAATATGGTTATTATCGAAAAATTGGTTTGTGGTGTTTACAACATCAGCGGTGCTGGTGATCCGAAATTTCAGTTTAAGACTGTGCGTACCAAAGTCGTTGAGGCAGGATTTTAAGCAATTTACATCATTTTTTATTCCCAATCGCCACAATTGTAAGTCATTTGGAATTGCAACTTCCTAATTAAATTTTGTACTTTATCAAAAAAGTACTGTAAATCTTATTAAAAACCAATGATTATTATTATTTAAAATTTTTATCACTACTTTTTACCATCATCTTAATGTTATTAGTTGCTTTTTATCACAGGCCGATTACCCTCCGTCAGTGAGTAAATAGCGTTGATCGGTAAATAAAGAATAAGCCTTAGGTGGGATTTGAACCCACATCCCCGAAGGGAAGCATTGTTTAACCAGACCTGCTTTACCAATTAAGCCACAAGACTTCAACTAGAAACAGAAACATTATGATCGTAGTCATGTTTGTTTACATTCTGGTAGTTACAGTATTTAATACATTTTTAATAGTCATAAACATTTTATATAATAATGATTTGGAACACCTAAAATACTGGGGTCCAAAGATTTAAGAAAAAACAGTTATTCCCCTTGAATTTAAAACATTTTCACTGCCAGACATAGACAAAAATCATTCCTTACATAAAAATTGTTTTCGATTGCGCAAGACAAGGTTAGAAAACAACAAAACAGTGAAAGATGAAAGTTTCGGAAATATTTTTGTTACCGAATAACTATTTCCAAAGAAATCCCAAATCCAAAGAACACTGTTTAACTTTTGGAAGTGGGCAGGACAAAAAGAAGAAGCAAAATCTCTTACCTTGTCTAATGAAAGATTTAGTTAATTTGGCCAGTTCTAAAAAGGGAGAATGGAAATAGAGGACTAATAGTTGCTAGCACCGAAATAGGATTCGGGCGAGAGATCTAGTTAATTTAGCGCTACTTTGCAAGGAAGAAATAGCAGAGAAAAACATGGGATTTTAATGGATGTGATTTTGTCTGGTCGACGGAGGTGGACTGAAATGCTTTGTTTACAATAATGTTTGATTACTCGAGGATCAATGCAGTATTATTGAAAACAGGGGATCAGGATTAGGTATGCAAAGTTTCTGCTGAGGTGACATTTTGATCACTGAAGGGAAAAAACTGGATTCACCCTACGTCAGTAACTGCGGACTAAAAGGAGTTGCTACGCTTAGTCGCCATGTAGGGAGTTTTACAGTGTCTAGCAACTGGACTATCACTTAGCGGTGGTGTTATGGTTAGCCTTTAGAGAAGCTAAAAACAATTCTGGTTGTTCGACTAGGTTATCACTGTGAAGTGGGAGAGAGACAGCAGCTAGTAGTCAAAGCGGTTAGCTGTAGGAAAGGAAATACGTACACTAGGGAGTGTACTGGCTGCACCACCAGTGTAAACCGGGAAAATAAGCCACAAGCGACGGAGAGTCGCCGTATTTATAGAAAGAGCAGAAGGAATTGATGTCAAGGCTTAAAATAGTTTGGTATTTTCTTATATATCTGATTAATTAGATCCGCAGATGCATATTAATTTTAGGAAATGAAAGTTTGTGTGACAAATATGAAAATGGATTGGTTTTTCATCAAGTTGTTTTGATAATAAATATTAATATAATAATAATTAAATAATTATATAAATGAATAAAAAAGAATAAATAAACAATATTAAATGATATTGAAATTAATTTAATTAAATAGATAATTAGTGTTTATTGTTTAATCAGCTGCAATCAACTCGGTTCCCTATTTGCGTTTGTATTTGTCCGTTTTGGGCATTCATAGTCGATTTCGTCAATGGTAAAATTCGCACGCACCCAAATCCAAAGATTGCCAAAATAAATAAAAGCTCGAAAGAAAAGATACTCCTTTTATTTGATAAAATAAAAAAAATGCCCTGATGTTAAAAAAGGCCCATAAAACGGAATAAGGCTATTTGACCAAAAAGTCTTAAAAATGGGGACGTACTTTTTTACACGAGGAACTAATCTCCATTAACACCGTATGATTCTTTCGTACAATCAATTGTATAAGGATTTAATTGAAAAGTAAAAGTTTTTAGTTAACAAATCCAATGATATTAGAATATAATCTATAAAAAATACTGTTTTTACTGTTGCAGTGAGAAAATCTAGAAAGTTCGTCAAGAACACAGGTAAGGGCACT
>VCCN01003440.1:78540-94053 GCA_006491835.1 Architeuthis dux | reverse complement strand
CGAGGTGACAAAGCCAGCTTGATATTTTTAAACCCTATTTAAGTACTTTGAGAAATATGACCGCTACAATATGATGAAATATAACAAAATTCTTTCTTCAAAATGAATTATATAATTAAAATAAATTATATTGTTTCTTCTTTGTCTGAAAATAAAATTGAGCAATGTTTAACGACTTAACTGTCAAAAAATGATTCGATGTTTGGGACCAGTGTTATTTTTTTTTATTAAAATACAGTGTACATGTTTTGGTTTTGCGAAAAATATATCTGCTGGAAATTTTTATTTAAATTTTTTTCATTGAATTATCAATGTTTATGTTATTTCTGAAACATTGTTTTTTTTTTTAAAGAATTTTGCATATTTTTCATTTAATTACCGAAGTGCGTTTACAGTATAATTCAAATATTTGAATTACCTCCCCCTGGATTTATCAGTAGCTATCGAAAATTTTATTAGATGTTGACATTTCCTGTCATCCATTAAAAGATTTAAAACAAACACGTGCTGGCAGTAGACGTAGTATGGAGTGTGAAGGAACTGTATTACTTGACCTTCCAACTGTTCACTCGTAAACGTACCCATGGTAAATAAATGTATTTTTCACTTAATTTTCAGTAAAAAGTATGCAATATTTTTCCAAAATCAAGTCAATCATTAAATTATTTTCTGAATTTTTTTTTTTAGTCATAAACGTAAACACAGCATTTAACCTGTCTGAAATCTACTGTGAGGGAGCAAAAGTAAGTTTTCTTCTTTTTACAACTAACTTTATGCTAATTTCTTGCAATTATAACCAAAATTAAACCTTCAAAGAAGATATTTAATTATTGCAATACGTTTTAAAAGAGCATTTAAAAAGTGACTGAGAGTACCTAATAAACTGGGCACTTACTTTCTGCCATCCACTTATTTATTTTTATTTTTTAAACATCATGCATCTTGCACCATTTTTAACATGGGGTCTGTGCCTGTTTGCCTGGTAGTGTCAAAATATTTTCACACTCCCAGGCAGGCACACGCAGACCCCATCTTAAAAATGGAACAAAAATAAAATAATTCATGTAAGTCTTCCATCCTTACTTCCGTAGAAATGGTGGGGAATAAGTACCCAGTTTAGCACTGTAGTTACATCGTAAATAGACCCCGCTCCTAAAAACTTTTCTAAAAACTAAAACATTTCCGAATGTTTTGAAGGTCTAATGAATTGAAAGCACCTAAAATTGTAATTAAAAAAAATGTTTTCTTGTAGAAGAACTATTTTATGAACGTAAATTATGACCAAAATCACTAGATACCCTGCATTCAAAATAGCACAAAATAAAGTATCATTGCTTCTCATTCATTTTCCAACTTTCCAGTTAAATCTTTCAAGTTAGAAAGAAAAATATTTTATATTTTATTGTGATTTTCACAGAATTAAATTGATACATTATGAAAATTAAATTCTTGTTTTATTCTGGGAGTTCCTATACATACACAGGGGGCCCGGACAAAAAAACCCCAGGAAACAGAACCCCTACTCTTAATGTGTGTCCATGTTGAACTGTATTGTGCAACATTAGGTTTTGTTAGATTAATACTTGTTTTCAGCACTTGAAGGTTGTGAAATTCTTCATCTATCATGAATCTAAAAGAAACTTATTCTCTTTTTGTCTTTTCAGATTGTGAGTATCTGCCAAAAGAAAGTTTAACATTGATGTGAAGAGACAGATTTTTGCAGATTAAATTATTAGAATAGAAGACAAGAGACGTGGAAGTTCAACTGAAAACCTGCGTTGAAAAGACTCTACATTATTGTGAAGTGTGTGGCAAAGAGTTTTCTAAAGAAAATCTGCCATGGAATCTCAGATGACAACTCATAGTGGAGAGACTCTATTGCGATGCAAAGTTTGTGGCAAACCGTTTTCTCAAAAGGACAATTTAAAAGTTCACATGAGAACTCACACTGGAGAAACTCTGTTTTCTTGTGCATTTTCCAGGAAGGATAAATTAAAAATTCACATGGAAACACAGACAGAAGAAACTCCATGTTCATGTAAAGTTTGTGGGGAACCTTTTTCTCAAAAAGACAATTTAAAAACTCACATGAGAATTCACACTGGGGAAACTCTGTTCTCTTGTGAAATATGTGGCAAGGCATTCTCCCTGAAGACTGATTTAAATAGACACATGAGAACTCATTCAGGAGAAACTCCATTTTCTTGTGAAGTTTGTGGCAAACCTTTTTCTCTAAAGAGCAATTTAAATAAACACATGAGAACACACACCGGAGAAACTCCATTTTCTTGTGAAGTGTGTAGGAAAGCTTTTTCTCTGAAACATAACTTAACAAATCATATGAGAACTCACACTGGGGAAACTCCATTTTCTTGTGATATATGTGGCAAGGCATTTTCCAGGCAGAATAAATTAAAATATCACACGAGAACTCATACAGGAGAAAATCCATTTTCTTGTGAAGTTTGTGGCAAACCTTTTTCTCGAAAGGACAATTTAACAATTCACATGAGAATCCATACTGGAGAGACGCCATTTTATTGCGTTATATGTAGCAAAGGATTTGCCCAGAAGAGTAGTTTAGAAAAACACTTAAGAACTCATACAGGAGAAACTCCATTTTCTTGTGAAGTGTGTGGCAAACCTTCCTCTCAAAAGAGCCATTTAAAAACTCACATGAGAACTCATACAGGAGAAACTCCATTTTCTTGTGAAGTATGTGGTAAAGCCTTTTCTATTAAAGGTAACTTAATAATTCATATGAGAACTCACACTGGGGAAACTCCATTTTATTGCGTTATATGTAGCAAAGCATTCGCCCAGAAGAGTTGTTTAAAAAAACACATCAGAACTCATACAGGAGAAACTCCATTTTCATGTGAAGTGTGTGGCAAAACTTTCTCTCAGAAGGGCAATTTAAAAACTCACATGAAAATTCACACGTGAGAAACTTTGTTTTCCTGTGATATATATGGCAAGGCAATTTTAAGTTATTATGAATTTAACATTCACACAAGAATCCAAGCAGGAAATACTCCATTTTCATGTGGAGTATGTGAGTAAATCTTTCTCACAAAGGGTGCATTTGAAGACTCATATAAGAACTCATACTGAATGAAAAGTTATTGTTTCTTCATGTTTTTCAGTAGATAAGATTCTTTCTCACAGAAGTTAACTTAAAATCTTTCATTAAAATTGTTTTGCAAAGAAAAAGACTGCATTGGTTTTTATTTGCCATTCCTCAATATTTTGTATATATGATTTTTCTCCAATCTTTTTTCAGTTAAGATTCGGAAAAGGGGATAATTCCGAAAAACCATATATAAAAAAAAAATTTTCTGGGGAAGTTTTTGGTGTTTTTGATCAATAAGACCTTCATTATCTATGGAAAAATGTCAGTTTAACAAAAGGTTTGTTGGAGGTTCTATTTACAATGTAACTGTAATGCTAAACTAGGCACTTACTTTCTGCCATGTTTACAGAAGTACGGCTTACATGAAGTACGGATGGAAGTATGGCTTACATGGAAATATTTTATCAAAATTGTTTGCAAACTATTAATTTTGTGAAATCTCTGAACATTTCAGTAATTTCATGAAATCCCTAGTTTCACAATCCCTGTAGTAATGGTTAACAAGCTTGTGATGCTGACCATTACTACTGTAATGAGTTCAATCCTCACTGGGTGCCCCACTACAGTGGTCTTGTGTCAAACTAAGCTAAACTTAGTAAATATCTAGTATATGCTGCCTCAGTATTTACAGTGTATATACATCTTAATTTTTTTTTTCCTTGTATTCCAATATCTTAAATACAAATCTGAGCACCTTCTTTGCATCTACTTTTTTGCAGTCATCCATGATGTAACTTTTTTTTAGAAGACTTGCTTCCACTTTGTTGAGAAGTAAGTATGTGTGTGTTTGGTTTTGGTGGGTGTGTAAGTTTGAAAAACAGGGTCTTTCCCATAGTTGAAAAAGGACAGAGGTGACAAGATAGAAATTCGTCATTTTTCAAACATTGAGTCCTTTGAGTGCAGGCATTGTGCCAACATCATAGTAATTATGGTAGGATAAATATTGTGTTTCCGGAATGTGTATTTCGTGTGGTCTGATTTTGAGATGCAAGTTCGATCTCTGCACTGGGGTTTTATTGATTGTGTGGTTTGTATTGTATTGGTTGTAGTGGTCCAAAAAGGCAGTTGTCTGTTGTGAGGATTCTTGAAATTTAGGGAAAAATAAGTCCATGGAAGAGGAAATTTGTTTGGGGCTTTTGCCGAAAAGGAAATTGGTGTTGGATTTAGTGTTTTTGGACGAGCGCAAATTAAAATTTTGCATCATAGAAAATTGGATCCACTTGTGTACATGAGGGAATATGGTGATTATGAGTTTTCTTTAATGTCATAAAGACCCCTTTATTTAGACAAAATTGAAAAAAAATCTACAAAGAGAGTACTTATTTAAAAATGCAATTGCATTTTTGCATGATATAAGAGGGAAGAATGTTAAGAAGTAAGTATGTGTGTGTGCATGGTTTTGGTGGCTGTGTAAGTTAGTTTGAAAAGCAGGGTCTTTCCCATGGTTGAAAAAGGGCAGAGGAGAAAAGATAGAAATTCGTCATTTTACAAAGGTTGAGGCCTTTGAGTGCAGACATGCCGCCATCATAGAGATTAAGGTACTGTGGACACTTTGAGAAAGATAGATTTAAAGATAAGCCATAAACAAGAGCCATCGATGATCTCCCATTAAAGTTGGGTTGTTTGAAGACGGAATCCTGAATTTTTGACTGGCTAGGGCTTTTGCAGTTTGGGAAAGAGGTTTTTGGTCAGTGAGAAACACTCAGTTGGTGCTCACCCATCAAAGAGCTTGCTTTGGTTTTTGGCTGCTAAGCTGAGATGGAAAGGGAGAGTTTGAAAGGGCCATGCAGTAGTTAGAATATGATAGTGGTAGTAGTAATTGATTTGCAGTTAATGTCTGCATAGTATCTTACCTATAAATTCTGTCTGGCGTTTTTTATACATAAATAATGAGGTATCCTGGTTTTCTGAAAAGCTGTAACAAATAAAACCAGCTGAATATTATTACTGATATACAAGGACATTTCTGGGTTATTTGCATGGATGCACTTCTTTTCAGACCAACTATGTCGACAGCAGAGACAAAGGTCGATTTTCGTTACCTTCGTTCAACTGTCTGGATTTAATTTGGGTCACTTGGCCAATAACGATGCAGTCGCTTAGAAATTAATGTGGTGTGTATAAATGCAAATACAGGCAACTGCAATGCAACAACTTCATCCCCAGCGAAATATCCAAAATTTTATGTGTTTTCAAGCATGACAAGTAACATAGAAAATTGAAAAGAATTTGCTGAATTATAGTTCAATCTATCCTATTTCAATCCTAAAAATTTGAAAATGTATACTAAAAAATCACGTAAAATCATGTAAATCACGTATTTAATGCTTTTAAACTCTATTATTACTCATCCGCTTGAATGGTGTAATGGTTAGCATCGTCTGCCTCACATGCAGAAGGTTTGATTCACGGTATGAGCAAAGAGTGTGGAAAACTCTTCATTAGGACAAATTTCCCTGTACACTCTAAGCTGTGTGATTAGGGTGGAGTTATTCCCTAGAGACCACCATGGCCTCGAAGTTCAGTGAATCACGGCCCATCGGGGGTCCTTGTGGCATGCTCAACAAAATCCCTTCAGTGGACTTACATCCTGCCAAGGAGGTGGTCATAAAACCTTGTAGGCATAAAGTCCTGGTCTCGACCAGACTTGAAACTTGCAAGGATCACTAAGCTGACACATGCAACAGAAACCAGGTCTTTGTCACTGTCCATTAGGAGTTGTCTCTTAAGAGACAGACACTTTACTTTTTACTCTGTTTCAATGTTTCACACAGGATAATACATCAAATGAAAATAATACAGTGACATTTTTATTTTAACACATTTAGTTCAGTTTCTGCAGCTGGCCAAAAAATTAGCACCACCCCCAAGCCATTTTCCTTCACTTTGAAGGACTAATAACTTCCAAACCACATAGAATAGAGGTAAAATGAAGTCAGAAACAGCTTATTTGGATGGCAAACTATTGGGATACCAAATTTCAGCTAGATATCTTCTTAAATATTATAGTTATGAAGTGCCAAATTTTGCAAATCATGCTTGCGGCTCATGACATGTAAATTTAAGCAAATTTCAATTTCTCATAACTTCTGAACCATTTGTTCAATCAAGCTAAAATTTTCAGAGTTGAATTTTCTCTGAAATGTCATCAAAATCTAAGATGGTGCCGATGGGGATTTAAGAAATATTAATTGATTTTATATGGAATGACCCGTAAAGTCTGGGTTTTTTTCCTCATGGAGGAATGCACACACCCTTTTGAAACATCTTAGACACCCTATTTTAAAAAACATAATAAAGATTTTTAAAATTATGCTCTTGAGTTTTTTCTTGATTTTGCTAAGAAGAAAAACACTCAAAACTTTTGTCCGAAAAAAAACCCAACAAATTTTCATTATAACAGTTTTAAAGTCAAGTTTACTTATATCGGTGAAACATCAATTATTACACCATATTTGATGACAGGTAATTTTAAATTTTTAAAAGACTTAAACTCTGTAGTTAAAAATCTACCTAAAATAATTGTCAGATGAAGTTGATTTGATGAAAAATAATTTCATTACTGAACTGCACTAAAAAAATTCTCCACTTTTTGCTCAAAAGCAATGAAATCTGGGCCTCCACACCTAAAAAATAGTTCACAATGAACAACAACAATAATAACAATTCAATCAAGAATTATCAAAAAAACTACCTATAAATATTTTTCATCATAGATAAATGTTTGCTTTTTCCATGAAGCTCCAAGTTTAAAGAATTTAATTTTTTTGTGATGTCTGTGAGAAAATACAAATCTACCAACCAGCAAGAGTCGCATAGTTGATCAAAGATTTGATTTTTGGATCGGTGAGAAAAGTCATGGGGGCCAAAGAGTTAAAATATGAAATTGTAACACTAGAAAATAAAACTACAAACAATCTAAATGATTTATCGAATAAATAGTTTTTAATGTTCAGATACAGAGTAGGGACACCAGTTCAGGCGAGTATTTTCTACTTTCAATCTCTATTTTCAATACCAACACGCAGACTTTGTTTAACTTGGTAACTAACGCTGCTGACGTTTCAGTGACCTCACGGGTGTAAAGGAAAAAAACATCCTTTTAGATTTGCAAAAATTTGGGGTGCTTGTCAGTCATATGATCCGAAAAGGGAAAGCCATCAATGGTAGTATTAAAAATTTTTTGCATCGTACAAAATTGGATCCGCTTGTGTACATGAGGGAATAGGGTGATTGTGTGTTTTCTTTAATGTAATAAAGACAGCCCTTTATTTAGATGGATTTGAAAAAAATCTACAGAGATAGGACAGTACTTATTTAAAAATGCAATTGATTTTTGTATACCAATTGCAATTTTTGTGTGATATAAGAAGTAAGTATGTGTGTGTGCATGATTTTGGTGGGTGTGTAAGTTAGTTTGAAAAGCAGGGTCTTTCCCATGGTTGAAAAAGGGCAAAGGTGAAGAAATAGAAATTCGTCATTTTACGAAGGTTGGGATCTTTGAGTGCAGACAACATAGTGATTAAGATACTGTGGATGCTCTGAGAAAGATACATTTAAAAATAAGCTGTAAATGAGAGCCAAACCCTGCAAGATGCTAAATTCCCACGTATCAACCCTAAGATGAAGATAATTAGTAGTATTAATAGCATTTTTTAAAAAATTAATACTAATTTACACAACTTTATCTAATAAAAATAAATAAAATAGTTACTTTTATCAACAATTTTGGCATTTGGCCATTTTCTTGTGTGTTTTTGGCCAGAAACTATCTGGCAACCGTGCCAGATATCACACGTTTCTCTGTTCTCAGCTTGCCATATGTGAAATAGACTTAGAGGTGACTAGCACCTGAAGTGGTGTCACTCACTCTACCCGGCTATTCGACAAAAAAGTCTTTAAAACGGGAACGTTCTTTTTTACACGAGGAACTAATCTCCCTTAACACCGTATGTTTCTTTCGTACAATCAATTGTATCAAGATTTAATTCAAAAGTAAAAGTTTTTAGTTATCAAATCCACTCATATTACAATAGAATTTATAAAAAAATACTGTTTTTACTGTTGCAGTAAGAAAATCTAGAAAGTTCGTGACCCACAGGTAAAGGCACTTGTTTCTTTTTTCGTAAATAATGACAATTAATTTAAATTGAACTTTATTTTTGCGGGCACTATCCTAGTTTCCTGGTCCAGATCAGAATGCGCCTTCTGCGGCCTTTAGTTAAAGATCAAAGTGTAATATCTGTAAATTATTGTTTGTTTTGTAAAAATCAAGAAATAATTAAAATACAATCAATGAAACAAATTTGATGTTGAAACTTATTTTTATTAACCCATTCTAATACAGAACTCTGACATTGACAGCCTTTATAAATTATTGCTACATGTTGTATTGTTTTGTTGTACATGTAACCCACGCTCATCATAAAAGATGAGGAGCTGGGAAACAATTGGTAGAAACCTACGTCGGTCTAATTACTGCATGGTATCTACTGACCGATATAAGGTACATTACTGGTCAGTGGTAATATTAAATATTGTAGCACCCTTCCAGCAATAGTGTCTAACCCAGTGGTCCTTATTTTTGCTCTATGACCCTCCTTGAGAGCTCAAAAATATTGATGTCCCCTTTACTACGGAATAATATAATGTTAGATTCAGAAATTTACCAAAATTTAGAGTTTTCGATTATGGAAAATATTATGCAAAGAAACAAATTCTCTGTTTAAAAAAAAAAAAGGTCACTCAAGAAGGTTCATTTTTTTAAACATCGCACTTCTCCTGGGAGAAAATTTTTTTTTAATTCAATTTTAAGTGCTTTCAATCCATTAGATTCTACAACCATTCGGAAATTTGTTAGTTTTGCGAAAAATATATTTTTTTAAGGTTTAAAAGGGGGAACTATTTACAATGTAACTATAATGGTAAAGTGAGCACTTATTTTCCGCCATTTTTACGGAAGAACGGTGGTTTTGGTGGTTTGATCAAGTCGAATATTCGAAAGTATTCCATTTCGCTAGTAATTTTTGGTGCTTTCAACAATAAAACCTTACTTTTCTCTGCCAATTTATCAGGTTTGAGAAAAAAATATTTTTTTAGGTTTTACCATATGAGATGAATTTTTAAAAAAATCAGTTTGTATTCCAAATTTCGGGAAAAAAATATATTTTCAATGGATTAGTCCGATCTTTTTATTAAGTCAAGCCCATGAACAAATAAATTCTGTTTGTGAAAAAACTATATAATTCTGTTCTTACGTGCTGTACTGAAAGGTTAAGTAAAAATATGTAAAAAAATAATGAAACTGAAATCATTGAAAATTTTTTTATTCATTTTTTTGTTGTGATTTAATTGCCCATTATTTTTCTATGGACATAAATGTAAATTTTCTATGATTATTATGTCCAAGAGGACACACCAACTGTAATATTCTCACATCTGCTGCTCCTGATTTTATTGACAAATACTGACTTCCATAATAACCAATTAGCGCATGAGCACCAGTTGACAGCTTCTTATCTATGGCGGTAAGTCGAAGGTGTTGACAGATATTTGACCCGCCCAACGTGAAAAAAAGAGGTTTTTATGTAGTTTTTGAATGGAAGATCATAATTATTTTATTAAGTATTGTTCAGTAATGATGAAACTAAGTATATCTAATTTTTTTTAAAACATCGGAAGAATTCTTTATTTTAAAAACTTTTTAAAATTACAGATTCTTTTCTTTTTTACGGATACATATTTGGACTTTCTAACAAAAACAAGAAAAAACTTACAAACAACAGTTTTTAAAGTTTAATTTATGTTTTAAAATGGGGTGTCCAAAGTGTGCAGAAATACCTAGTTCAAGGCCATACTTTTGAATATTCGAAAGTATTTCGCTAGTAATTTTGGTGCTTTCAACAATAAAACCTTACTTGCGTCTGCCAATTTATCAGGTTTGAGAAAAAAAATCTTTTAGGTTTTACCACGATGGGGGTTCTTTTCAATGTAACTGTAAGGCGAAACTGGGAATGTACTTTCCAACATTTTCACGGAAGTATGGCCTTGAAGTATGCGGTTAGTAAACTAAACTTCCGTTTTGCAGGACGTTTCCGAAAAAGAAAGACTACATCATTTTCTGCAATAGGCTGCTAGAATCCTAATAGGTAAATAAAGAAACCAATTGTGTGTATGTTAGAAAAACACATCTTATTTATTTTGTTGCTTTTTTGTTTGTGGTATATGGGTCGTGGATCAAAGCGGAGCTCTCCCCATGCTAACTCAGACCCATCTTCCGTATATGTATTTGGTCATGTCTATTCGTCTGTCCACACTCGACACGTTATCTCCGAAAGTACTGAATGGATTTCTATGAAATAGGAAAGAGGTGGTAAAATTTGGGCGGAGCCAGGAATTTTCTTTGGATTGAGATATATTTTCTGCTTTTGTTTTTCACTTACATTTGTGATAATTATAAAGACAGGCCTAAATCATAAATGTGAATAAAGAAACAAACTCTGTGCGGTGCTCGAACCTGCGTCCACCCTGGAAGCAACCTTATACACAGGTTCTGCTCTACCGATTGAGCTAAAGGTAGGCAGGAGTCTTTTAATCCTACACTTAGCTGGCCTCTACTCTCACGTTCATATTTTAGGCACGCATATAATGTGGTTCTCATTACATTTATGCATATGCTCATGACTATCCACACAATATCTCCAAAAGTTTTCAATGAAATTCTGTGGAACGATGGACAATAGGTTATGAGAGAATGATTAAATTTTGGAGTGGATACATGCACAATTACCTCCCCTATGTCCAAACCACATAATATCGCTAAATTTTCTGGTCTGTCCGCATGATATCTCCAAAAGTTCTGAATAAATTACAATGATATTTTGTGGAAGGGTGGACAATAGGTTATGGAAGAACAGATTAAGTTTTGGGGCGGATCCATTCACAATTACTTCCCCCTGACAATGGTGTTGGCAGAGGTATGCGCTCTCTGAGTGCTTTCTAGTTTCATTTGTTTTTATTTATTCATTTTTTTCATTTGTTATTTTCACATAACATTTTGTGTTAAGGTAAATAACTGCATACTTCGAGGCCTATGTAAAAATGGCGGAAAGTTTGATGACTTGGGTTTAAAAAAAGTCACAAAGTCAAACAAACAATGTAAATGAAAAAAGAACCTACCTTATAATCTATGTAGAAACACACAAGGTGCGGAGTCTGTTTGTTAAGTTGTCTGATTTCTAATTTAGTATTAGTATTAGTGGCTTTTAGTAGTGGTTAGTACTTTAGAAGATAGGGAGGAAGAATAGAATAGTTTAGTTAGTATTAAGAAGATTCAGTTGATCTTTTCATGGGCTGATTTAGAAGACGCAGAAATAGGTGTTACTAGCTTAGTTGACCAGTTGCTGCTGACTGCATAGTATTGCCTAAAAAGGTGGCAAAATAGGGACGCTTGGGTTACCCCCATGGTCAACTGTCTAGACAATAGGAAGTGTTTCTAATGATAGCACAAGCTAACTCCTGTTGTCCTGAGGTTATGACAGTAAGTGCCCAGTTTCACATTACAGTTATATTGTAACTAGAACACCCCTTATAAAACCTTTTTAAAAAATTCATTTTTTCCCCTCAAAACTGACCAATGTAAGTAAATTATTATGGATTGAAAGCACCAAAAATTATTGCAAATACATTTTTTCTATTTTTCAAATATTCAATTTAATCAAGTCTTAACTCACACACTTTTGACTACAAAAAATGTGTTGATAGAAAATGCCCAAAACTTGTAACTTGTCAATTTTATCGCAATCAAGATTGTAGATAATTCTCACATGAAAATTATTTGTATAAACAATATAAACTTGGAGATATTTGTGTTTGAGGACTTGTTTACACTTAGCGAACTGGTTTACCATAAGAATTTGCATTAGAAAAATTTAACCCAAAATACACACATATTTTAAAATTTTACCAAAATTTAACTAATGAGCCAATTTTGATAAAAAAGATTTTTACTTATTCATTTATGAATGAATCTTTTTATGAAAAAGGTGTTTTGTATTCTAACTTACAGAAATATGTTTTTCAAGTCACCCCCCCCCCTCTTTTAAAAATTTTATGAAATCTCAAAATATATCTTTTGTGTGCAAAAAATATTTGTATATCCATGTCTCCGGAGAAATTAAATCAGTTGAAATTTTATATATGACTATTTTAAAAATATGCCCTGAATTGGAAAATAAGAAATGCTATAAAACTAAAATATTTTTGGTTTGGAAACTTTTAGATGCTTTTTTTATTAAAATACAGTTAACATTCTTTGGTTTTACCAAAAAAAAAATATCTGCTGAAAATCTTTGTTTTTATGGTTTTTAAAAAATATTTTCATTGAATTATCAATGTTTATGCTACTTGCTCACTTCTGAAACATTGTTATTAAGTAATAAAGATGTTTTAATTGTAGATAAATATAAACTTTTTTTGATGAGACTATTTTTTTTTAAAGAATTATTTTTCATTTAATTACATACAGTATGTTTTATTAAGTATGGAAGTGCGTATAAGATATAATTCAGAAATTTGAATTACCTCCCCTTGGATTTATCAGTAGCTACTGAAAAAAATAGCTAAAGAATATTTGATTATATGTTGACATTTCCTGTCATCCATTCAAAAATTTAAAACAAACATGCGCTGAAAGTAGATAAGTTATGAGTAGTGTAGGAACTCTATTACTTGACCTTTCAACTGTGTTCTCCATAAACATACCCACAGTAAATAAATGTATTTTTCACTAAATTTTCAGTAAAAAGTAAGCAACATTTTTCCAAATTCCAGTCAATTATGGCGGAATCTGTATTTTTTTAGTTCATGACCGTAAACACAGCATTTAACCTGTCTGAAATCCGCTGTGACTAAGCGGAAACATTTTTTTTCTATTTTTATCTGTAACTTTATGCTAGTTTCTTGCAATTATAACCAAAATTAAACCTTCAAAGAAGATATGTAATTATTGCAATACGTTTTAAAAAAGCATTTGAAAAACTCCATGAGAGTACCTAATACTGGGCACTTACTTTCCACCATCCTCTTATTTTAATTTATAAAACATGCGACTTGCACCATTTTTAACATGGGGTCTGTGCCTGTCTGCCTGGAAGTGTTAAAATATTTTCGCACTCACAGGCAGGGACATGCAGATGCCATGTTAAAAATGCCAAGAAAATAAAATAAGTTTTTATCAGTTTAATACTTTAAATGTGTCTATGTGGAACTGTATTGTGCAACATTAACTTAATGTATTAAACTGATAAAACTTAATGATTAAGTTTTATCAGTTTAATACTTGTTTTCAGCACTTGAAGGTTGTGAAATTCTTCATCTATCATGAATCTAAAAGAAACTTCTTTTTTGTCTTTTCAGATTGTGAGTATCTGCCAAAAGAAAGTTGAACATTGATGTGAAGAGACAGATCTTTGCAGATTAGATTATTAGAATAAAAGAGACGTTCAACTGAAAACCTGCATTGAAAAGACTCTACATTATTGTGAAGTGTGTGGCAAAGGGTTTTCTAAAATGGAATCTCATATAACAACATATAGTGAAGAGACTCTATTTCGATGCAAAGTTTGTAGCAAACCTTTTTCTCAAAAGGACAATTTAAAAACTCACATGAGAATTCACACTGGGGAAACTCCTATTTCTTGTGCATTTTCCAGGAAGGATGAATTAAAAATTGACACGGGAACGCAGACAGAAGAAACTCCATTTTCATGTGTAGTTTGTGCCAAACCTTTTTCTCAAAAGTGCGATTTGAAAACTCACATGAGCTCTCACACTGTGAAAACTCTATTCTCTTGTGAAATATGTGACAAGGAATTTTGCATGAAGAGTAATTTAAATAAACACCTAAGAACTCATACGGGGGAAACTCCATTTTCTTGTGAAATATGTGGCAAGGCATTTTCCATGAAGAGTAATTTAAATACACACATAAGAACTCATACCGGAGAAACTCCATTTTCTTGTGAAGTATGTGGGAAAGCTTTTACTGTAAAAATTAACTTAATCTATCATATGAGAACTCACACTGGAGAGAAACCTTTTTCTTGTGATGTGTGTGGCAAGGCATTTTCCAGGAAGGATAAATTAAAATATCATACGAAAACTCATACTGGAGAAACTCCATTTTCTTGTGAAGTTTGTGGCAGAGCTTTCACTAAAAAGGACAATTTAAAAACTCATATGAGAACTCACACTGGAGAAACTCCATTTTCTTGTGTTATATGTAGCAAGAGATTTGCCCTGATGGGTAATTTAGAAAAACACTTAAGAACACATACTGGAGAAACTCCATTTTCATGTAGTGTTTGTGGCAAAGCTTGCTCTCAGAAGAGCAATTTAAAAAGTCACATGAAAATTCACACTGGAGAAACTCCATTTTCTTGTGACATATGTAGCAAGACATTTTCAGTGAAGGGTAAATTAAAAATTCACATGAGAACTCACACTGGAGAAACTCTGTAATCTTGTTATTATATTATAGTGTTTGTGGCAAAGCTTTCTCTCAAAATGACAATTTAAGAAGTCACATGAAAATTCACACTGGAGAAACTTCATTTTCTTGTGATGTATGTGGCAAGGCATTCTCCCTGAAGTGTAATTTAACAAGACACACAAAAACTCACGCAGGAGAAACTCAATTCTGATGTGGAGTATGTGGTGAGTCTTTCTCAAAAAGGTCTTATTTGGTGACTCATATATGAACTCATACTGAATGAAAAGTTATTGTTTCTTCATGTTTTTCAGTAGATAAGATTCTTTTCTCACAGAAGTTGGCTTAAAATTGTTTGCAAAAAAAGACTGCATTGGTTTTTATTGGCCATTCCTCAATATTTTGTATATATGATTTTTCTCCAATCTTTTTTCAGTTAAGATGAGATTCTTTTCTCATGGTATTTGGATTAATTCTTAGATTCAGGAACTGCATGAAACCCTTCAATGAATAGAATTTTTTTAAAAATGGACCTCTTTTGTGAATTGAATTAAAAAAAGAATTTTTAAAGTGCAAGGGAAGTAATTTTGATCAAAGCTACTCCCTTTGATTTATCATTTAAATTTCCTAATATGAATTTAAGGGTGAAAATCTTTCATTAAAATTGTTTGTAAAGAAAAAAACTGCTTTAGTTTTTATTTGCCACTCCACAAAAGCGAAATGTGAAACACAAGTCAGTTTTTGGGGTAATCCGTATACCCACACATACGGTACACAATTCAAGGTTGCATTTTATTTTGCCTTCGTCCTCGGGAGAATCAAAGACAGAAAGGACTCGAATGTAGTTTGTAAAAATATGTTCCCATATTTTTATTTCTTAAGATACATTTTG
>VCCN01003440.1:67915-78344 GCA_006491835.1 Architeuthis dux | reverse complement strand
TTCCACTTCTGCACAGGTGTTTGGCCTGGAAATGACCTTCTTTTGGTAGTATATCATAACTGGTCATCCAGAAGAGAAGTCCCCAACCACTGGGCTGGAGACCAGTACCAGGCAACGAGTAAACGATATGATTTGGCTATATTTATTTATAAAATAAACAAATTAAATTCATTAGATTAACCCCTTTAGAAATAAAATTGAGAGTATTAATCCCTTATAAGTGACGTATAGTTGGCTTATCACTTTCAATATTCCCATTCTAATTAAAAACAACCTCCACCCTCCTCCCATCCATTAGCTACAAGGAAATTGTTAATATTAAACGGGTCAGCCATGTAAAAGGTTTGTGGATCCCTGATCCCAAAAATGCCCAGTTTCTCTAGCCATTGCTGCAGATGTCAGGATGTACATTTGACTCCACCCTTAGTGCAATGGAGAGGTGCATTCTGGCTAGCCTTATCAGAAGATGAGTAAATGTCAAATACAAGTTTCTCTCTGAATTTCTGAGATGACAAATTATCATACACTGATTTATTCGGTCTGTTGTACTCATCTTGGTTGTCACAACGTTTCGGCTGCTGTACCCTCTGGCTTTTTTCAGGTGCCTGTCATATCCATTAACATTCTCTGGATTTTGAATTGAACCCTTTATTCAATCCACAGGAGTAGATTTTCATTCCGCTGTCCATGCAGGGGGGTTATCCTGTATTTGTTAATTCTTCTGTTAATTCATCCTTGCTCGTTCTGCTTCCACTGCCAGACCCAGAGATTGAACTCACGACTGATTATATTCCCTAGGCCAGTGGTTCCCAACGGGGGGGGGTTGGTAGTCCAAGGAGGGAAATAAGGCTATTAGGTAAAAATAAAAGTTGTGGTGAATGTTTTTGGCAAATCGAAGAACTAGTAGAAAAAAAACAAGAACAGAGATCACATTGATGTGTATATCAGTTACGATAGCAGAATTCTTATTTTTATTATAATAAATTGGAATTTCAAAATGATGTGTTCCTAATTATTTTCACTTGCTTTTTTGAGTAACAAATACACAGCAGCAGCTGTACAATTATAAAATTAAACTAATTCTTATTATAAAGCTGTATAATTATACGCAAAATAAAATAATTATTTGAATTCATTATTTGTTGCAACATACTTAAATGGAGGGAAAACTAATGATCTCATTGACCAAAGTTGAAAATGACCATGAAAAGGTTGTGAACCACTGCCCTAGGCCATTGTCCCCTAGAACAGCGATTCTCAAACCTTTTTTTAATTACTGTTTAGTATTTAGTGTATAAAGAATTTTTACAATGCCCTAAGTCAGAAAATATGTTCATGTGGTTAGATTAATTAGGTAAAAAAATAATGAATTATGTTATTTAAATTGAAAAATGTTATATGGGTCTGGTTAGTCACTCAATAGAAACCGTCTTTTGGCAACATGCCGTGTTGGGATGATCAATTAAAAAATTGGAAAAAGGGGTGATCAATGAATATGTTACTTCTCTCACATTTGGGCAGTGATCACTAAAAAGTCTGAATTTTCAAAAAAAACAAGCGTGAATGCTGCCGGACACAAACTAAGGGATCAATTTAGCATAATATTACATTGCAAATTGAATGTCTTTTCTAGACATAATAAGTAGTAAATGTTTAAATTTTCATCCCTCCAGCTCCACTGGAGCAGACTGTATGCATGACACACACATACATAGATAGCCAGCTAGACCAACTTAAAAACTTAAGAAAACCTATGTCAACAGTTGTGGTGACGGTTTCTAATATTTGTTTCATCTTTTTAATAATCCTAATTAGTAGCTGGGTGGGTGAGCCTGTTGTTCAACACACAGTTTCTCAAATCTTAGATATCACTTCTTATCATTGTGACCAGCCTGTAATTGACTTGAACAACTCGTAACAAACTCGGTCTTTTCGATGGCAGATTCATATTCGATAATACCAAACATGTCCGCTAATGTCAACAACGTGGACGTCATCTTTGATGTCCAAATAAAGTCCCTTCTTGTTACCCTCTTGGTAAGTCACAGGGTTGCCAGATATTTGGAGACATTTCTGGCCAAAAAGTGGCCAAATGCCGAAATTGTTTATAAAACATTGCAATACTGCACTATACTCCAAAAATAAGAATGTATTAAAAATACTTAAAACAGTGATAAACAATTTTCACCATTTTCTGGCATTTTACATAACATGCAGAACACATTTTATAAACAACTAATTGATTAATCGAGAAAATAATGAACAGATTAATCGATAATGAAAAGAATTGTTAGTTGCAGACCTTGTAAACTGTAAAAAACACAGAATTAAGAACAAGTGAATTGGAGAACCTAAATTCTGTGTCTTATTCTCAGTTCTCGGATTTTAAACCAGGGTTTCCAGATAGTTGGAGATGTTTCTGGTCAAAAAGTGGCCAAATGCCAAAATTGTTATTAAACATTGCAATACTGCAGTACACGCTAAAAATAAGAATCTATTAAAAAAACTTCTACAACACATTTAGCTTACCTCAATCAATCTAATATTTCAAAGTCCTAAAGCGAGGATCCCCAAAACATTTTAGACCATTGAACCCTTCATGCAATCCTTGATCTCCTATCAACACCCAGACATGTACAAAAATACTAATAATAAAATAGATGTGCAGTTTTAGACAGGGTTTTGTTTCATTTTAAAAAATTAAAAACAAAGGGAAAACATAAATATGGCCAAACCAAAAAGTTCATGGCCAAATCCTTTTCAAAAAAGCCAAATTTGGCCATAAAATGGCCCAAATGGCAACCCTGGTAAGTCAGTATAAGACTAAAAATGGTTAAGATTTGTTTTTTCACAGCACGCAGAAAGAAGAAAATGTTTTTTCTTTCAGTTTTAGATGCTTTCAATCCATTAGACCCTACAACCAACCTGTAAGATTAAACTCAACTCAACTCAATCGAGTGAACTCTCTCTCGGAACATGTAAGTTTCTCAGCTTTCTCGAGCATTGGTCAAGTTGAAAAAATAAAATCTTTTATCACATTTTTAAAAATATTCAACTGAATCGTTATCGGGGTGGACTGAGGGGACACCCCCAATAGATTTCTCGTTGTACGAATTTCAAAGACGACAATGATAATGTAGCCCCCTATGTAAAGTCCTCAGTTCATTACACTTTATATTAGGCATGGGCAACCTTTTTTGAACAGTGGCCACATGTGATGTTGCCCATCATAAATCGGGCTACACTACCAAAAGAAAGATTTAACAGATATCGTACTCAATCATTGTATGTGGTTTAGTTGAACTGTTTTACGGTATGACCCTGGAATACAAATGGTCACAGTTGTTCACATTTATAAGTATTACCAAACATGGTGGTATATCTTCTAGCGAAGCACACCATTTGGCTGCAATAAAGATTCAATTTTAATTTTTTGCCAAAAAAGTTCATCAATGAAGTTCGATTATTTCCATTTGCAGTTCCTTTCGTGCTATTTTTACAACATGAGCATTAAATGGATATGCAAAAAGGTTCAAATCGGCTTCTCCAGCATTGAAGTCATTAAATCTGGAGCTCAGTTTTTTTTTCAAGTCATTTAACTCCTTGTGGTTGGCTAATGTGGGGAAATGGAAAGTGTCACCAGTCCTGAGATGATTCTCCCAAATCTGAAGTTTCGTTTTAAAAGCTTTGACACGAGAATACATTTCATGAATTAATGGATTTTCCTTTTGCAATATTGAATTAAGATCATTTAAATGGGTGGTAACATCTACGAGAAATGCAAGATCACAAATCTAGATATTATTTTTCAGCGGGGACAAATTTACCTTTCATTTCTAAGAAAGTGCACACTTCTTCTCTGAGGCTATAAAAACATTGAAGCATCTTCCCTTTGCTTAGCCACTGAACTGTACAATAGTATACCAGATCACCATACTTAGATTCAAGTTATTCTAAACATTCTTGGCGATGTTTAAGTGCCTGGAATTTTATGAAATTGATGCTTGTATCAATAACACACATAACATTTTCAAATTTTATTGACTTGGCACATAAATCCTCTTGATATATTATGCAATGAAATGTTGCAAAGTCATTGTTTTCTAAATTTGAAGAAACTAATTCTGATTTTAATTTAGGAAGAAAGCCTATTTTAGGTCCAACCGTTGCAGCCTGTTGATACACTGACGAGCCTTTCAAGGTAGAGATTCAACTTGCTTTACTTCTTCATATATGAATCGCTTCTCAGCCTTTTGGCCAGGATCAAAGTGTAGTATCCGTTCTTCGAAATCGCCATGGCCTCAAAGTGCGGAGAAACACAGCCCATATGGGGTCCTGTGGCATGCTCGGGTATCGTCCTGGGAGAAGTTGCGCAGGATATCTTGGCTGCGGCTGATAACGTGCCAAGAGCGAAGTTTAGTATCTTCAAGCGCTTCAAGACTGCCATGGACTCGAAGTTCGGAGAAACACGGCCCTTCGGGGGTCCTCGTGGCATGCTCGGGTATCTTCAGATACCTGGGAGAAGTTGCACATTCGCGTGCAGGCCAACCCCACATTAAAAAGACTTCATGTCAACTTTGACGCTGTGGGGAGGCGAATAAAGAAAGGCCTTTTGGCGAAGATCAAAGTGTAGTATGTGTTCTTCGAAACCACCATGGCTTTGAAGTTCAGAGAATCATGGCCCTCCGAGGGTCCTTGTGGCATGCTTGGGTATCTGAGAGAAGTTGCACAGGATATCTTGGCCAGCTGGTCAGGAGGCGATCACCATTAACATGCTCGGGATTCGTCCTTAGAAGCTTTTGACCACTGACTAGCTTATCCCGGTTCTCGTGGCATTTGTCTCAGTGACGGGGATTCTTCCCCCTCAAGTCTCTAGTCACAGGTACATGGGATCTCCCCTCCTCCCCCCTACTGAATTCGGCACTAAATGACCCACCAAGGGTCGATGTGCTATTAAACAAAACAATCAATCAATCACTTCTTCATAGATATTGTTTCCTGTAACAGTATCTTTCATTGTTTGAACCCAAAGCATTTCTTCAGTGAAACTAAAGGCTTTATCAACACCATGTATAAAAATTGCAAGTTGATAGCCAGTGAAAATGAATTAAATTCTGATGATTTCTTTGCTAGTGCAATTTCTTCAACCGGCCTCGTTATTATTCTGTAAGACAAGCTAATCTTTTCAAACATTTTTAGCTTTTCCGGGCACTGTCAGAATAATTTTTAGAATGTTCAGCACCTTTTTTGCTAACAACATAGTTTGCATCCACAATTTCTCTCTGCCTCTTAGAAAAAAGCATATTTCAGCTACCGATCTGTTTCTTTAGTGTTTCAATTTTAAGCTTTCTGATATCTCCTTTAAATGTATCAAACCCAGAATGTTTAGTTGTGTAATGATGCTTAACATTAAATTCTTTAAAGGTGGGGAGGGATTCAGAACATATTAGGTCTGCTTTTTTTACTTCGACAAAGAAGTAATCATTTCTCTGCTTAAAAAAAGCTTCCCTTTTTTAAATGATGCCATGAGTTGTGTTTATCAAGAATTAAAATAAAATTTAAAGAATGAAACGAAAAAATAAAATTTTAATAAAACATCCTAATGGAATTAAGCGTGCTATTCAGAAAGTCAAAAGGGCCACAGTTTGCCCATGATTGCTTTATATGGTATATTTTCTTTTAGTTAGGAGTCAATCTTCTTTGTGTTGTATGCTTTGTATAACCTCTTTTAGGATGTTCTGCCGACATGGGTTGTCTCGTCGTGGGTTGCTCATTTCCAGGAGGGAAATCGTGAACTTGAGAAAGGAAGGAAGAATGACTCGAGAGCTGGTTGTAAAAATATGTGACATATTTTTATTTCTTAGCATGAGAATGAAGAGAGATAAGGAGAACCGTCAGTCTGTCCCCAACAGGGACAGCGGTCTTGTGCCTTCCAGCCTGGCTTAGGCGATCTGCATCCTCTAAGTTTTCTGTCCTGTTCAGGTCTGCTCTGCGTTCGGGTCTGCTTTATAGGTTTCTCGAACGCCCACACAGGTGTCATTTCCGCTTTCCACATCCTGTTTTTTGGACACCCACGCATATACCTATTTCCTAAGGTGACCGGGTCACCTACATTTCCGCACAGGTGTTTGACCCCGGAATAACCTTTTCGTGACAGTATATCATAACATTTTATTATTTTTGGGCGAGTAAACTTTCCCTCTAACTCGACCCTAAGATGAAGGTAAATAGTAGTATTAATAAAATCTTAAAAAAGATTAATATTAATAATTTTCACAACTTCATCTAATAAAAAATAATTACTTTTATCAACAATTTTGGCATTTGGCCAATTTTGTTGCGTATCTTTGGCCAGAAACTGTCTGGCAACCCTGTCACATCTCACACGTTTCTCTGTTCTCGGCTTGCATTATGTGAAATTGACTTAAAGGTGACTAGCACCTGAAGTCCAATACCAACTGTTAAATCTGTTGACCTTCCCCGATCCCAATTAGAGATCGACCCTCTTGTTTCTGGTTTAAACCCAGAAAACAGCAGCCAGTCTTCCATTAGTAAGGTAGGGAGGGTCCCATACTAACCCGCCCCACGTTTCAGTTTTTTTCTTTTTGGGGAATTCTTTGCCCCCTTCCCCATCATTTTTCACCAAAAGAAAAATTGTACATATATATCACTTCACTGGGTTTTAATAGCTTAAGTCCACAGAGTAATTATAATGTTATGGTAAATGGAAAGGAAATAGATTGGAAGGCGAAGAACGAATTCTTATGGTGAAAGGATTTTGCAGGAATGCATGGGTCACGAATGGAGCTAGTTAAGAATAAGATAGACAAGGAATGACCACCGACCTCCACTCCCCAATGGCCTTATTGCCGAATTTTATTTTTATAAAATAAATAAAACCTGAAGTGGTGTCACTCACTACACCCGGCTATTCGACAAAAAAAGAGTCTTATAAACAGGAATGTTCTTGTTTACACGAGGAACTAATCTCGCTTAACACCGTATCGTTCTTTCGTACAATCAATTGTATCAGGATTTAATTCAAAACTAAAAGTTTTTAGTTAACAAATCCAATGATATTAGAATAGAATTTATAAAAAATACTGTTTTTACTGTTGCATTAAGAAAATCTAGAAAGTTCGTCAAGAACACAGGTAAGGACACTTGTTTCTTTTTTAGTAAATAATGACAATTAATTCAATGAACTTTTATTTTTGCGGGCACTAGTTTCCTGGTCCAGATCAGAATGCGCCTTCTTCAGCCTTTAGTTAAAGATCAAAGTGTAATATCTGTAAATTATTGTTTGTTTTGTAAAATTCAAGAAAACAATTAAAATACAATCAATGAAACGAATTTGGTGTTGAAACGGGACTTATTTTATTAACCCATTCTAATACAGAACTCTGACACTGACAGCCTTTATAAATTATTGCTACATGTAACCCACGCTCATCATAAAAAGATGAGGAGCTGGGAAACAATTGGTAGAAACCTACGTCGGTCTAATTACTGCATGGTATCTACTGGCCGATATAAGGTGCATTGCTGGTCAGTGGTAATATTAAATATTGTAAAACCCTTATTTATACCTACCCCTCCACCAGCAATAGTGTCTAACCCAGAGGTCCCTATTTTTGCTCTATGACCCTCATTGAGAGCTCAAAAATATTGATGTCCTCTTTACTACGGACGGAATAATATAATGTTAGATTCAGAAATTTACCAAAATTTAAAGTTTTCGATTTAAGGAAAATATTTTGCATAGAAACAAATTCTTTGTTTAAAAAAAAAGAATTATGGTCAAGAAGGTTCGTTTTTTTTTAACCTCGCAGTTCTCCTGGGAGAAATATTTTTAAATTCAATTTTAGGTGCTTTCAATCATCAACCATCCGGAAATTTGTTAGTTTTGAGAAAAAAAAATTGTTTTAGTGTTTTACAAGAGGGGGGGGTCTATTTACAATGTAATTATAATGGTAAAGTGAGCATTTATTTTCCGCCATTTTTACGGAAGAACGGTGATTTGGTTAAGATTTGATCAAGTCGAATATTCGAAAGTATTTCGCTAGTAGTTTTTGGTGCTTTCAATTCAATAATAAAACCTGACCTGCCACCCGGAAGTTTTGACTACAAAGCGATATATGTGTTGATAAAAATACTCGAAACTTGTAAATTGTCAATTTTATCCCAATAATATTTGTGTTATTAATAAAAATAAAGATTGTAGATAATTCTCACAATAAAATTGTTTGTATAAACAATATAAACTCAGAAATGTTTGTGTCTGAGAACTTGTTTACACTTAGCGAACTGGTGTACCGTAAGAATTTGCATTAGAAAGATTTGGCCCAAAATACACACAGATTTTAAATTTTACCAAAAATTAACTAATGTTTACACTTAGCGAACTGGTATACCGTAAGAATTTGCATTAGAAAGATTTGAACCAAAATATACACAGATTTTAAATTTTACCAAAAATTAACTAATGAGCTCAGTTTGATTAAAAAAAACAAAAACAATTTTACTTATTCATTTATTATGAATGAATTTTTTTTATGAAAAAGATATTTTGTATGAAAGACTTACAAAATATTTTTTTCAATTCACCCCCCCCCCCACCTTCCTCTTTTTTAAATTTTAGGAAATCTCAAAATATATATTTTGTACACAAAAAATATTTCCATTTCCATGAAGATAAGTCTCCGGAGATATTAAATCAGTTGAAATGTTATTTAAAACTGCAGACTAATTTTTAAACTAAGCCTTCAATCGGAAAATAAGAAATGCTATAAAACTTAAAATATTTTTGGTTTGGAAACTTTTAAGTGTTTTATTTTATTAAAATACAGTTTACCCTTTTTTGTTTTTACAAAGAAAAAATATCTGCTGGAAATTTTAAAAAAATATTTTCATTGAATTATCAATGTTTATGCTACTTGTGCTTATGCTAAGGTGTTTTAATTGTTGAGAAATGTAAACTTTTACAAAATTTGTCAAGACTTTCTTTTCTTTTTTAAAGAATTTTAATTATTTTCATTTAATTACATATGGTATGTTTTATTAACTATGGAAGCACATATACGATATAATTCAGAAACTTGAATTACCTCACCTTGGATTTATCAGTAGCTACCAAAAAAATAGCTAAAGAATATTTGATTAGATGTTGACATTTCCTGTTATCCATTGAAAAATTAAAAATTTAAAACAAACATTCGCTGACAGTAGATATAGTACAGGGAGTATAGGAACACTATTACTTGACCTTTCAACAGTTTTCTCCTGTAAATATACCCATGGTAAATAAATGTATTTTTCACTAAATTTTCAGTAAAATGTAAGCAATATTTTTTCCCAAATCCAGTCAATTAATCATTAAATTAATTTTCATCAGATCAAATTTCTCTGAAGTCCATTCTATTTTTGAAAGATTTTTTTAAATCCACTTCCAATTATTTTGATGACACACTATCAAATCTGTATATTTTTAGTCATGAACGTAAAGCATTTAACCTGTCTGAAATCCACTGTGAGTAAGCAAAAGTATTTCTTTCTTTTTTTACCAGTAACTTTATGCTAGTTTCTTGCAATTATAGCCAAAAATAAACTTTCAAACAAGATATTTAATTATTGCCATACGTTTTAAAAGAGCTTTACAAAGTGAATGAGAGTACATAATAAACTGGGCACTTACTTTCCGCCATCTTATTTATTTTTACTTTTTAAACATCATGCATCTTGTGCCATTTGGGGTCTGTGCCTGTTTGCCTGGTAGTGTGAAAAGGCAGGCACATGCAGACGCCATGTTAAAAAGGGTGCAAAAAAAGTTTTATCAGTTTTTCAGCACTTGCAGGTTGTGAAATTCTTCATCTATCATAAATCTAAAAAAGAATTATTCTTTTTTTGTCTTTTCAGATTGTGAGTATCTGCCAAAAGAAAGTTGAACATTAATGTGAAGAGACAGATTATTGCAGATTATATCATTAGAATAGAAGACAAGAGACGTGGAAGTTCAACTGAAAACCTTTGTGAAAAGACTCTAGATTATTGTGAAGTGTGTGGCAAAGTGTTTTCTAAAATGGAATCTCATATTACAACTCACAGTGAAGAGGCTCTATTTCGATGCAAAGTTTGTGGCAAACCTTTTTCTCAAAACGACGATTTAAAAACTCACATGACAATTCACACTGGGGAAACTCCTATTTCTTGTGCATTTTCCAGGAAGGATGAAGTGAAAATTCACACGGAAACTCAGACAGAAGAAGCTCCATTTTCATGTGAAGTTTGTGCCAAACCTTTTTCTCGAAAGTGTGATTTAAAAACTCACATGAGAACTCACACTGGGGAAACTCCGTTCTCTTGTGAAATATGTGGCAAGGCATTTTCCATGAAGAGTAATTTAAATAAACACCTAAGAACTCATACAGGA
>VCCN01003440.1:22064-48201 GCA_006491835.1 Architeuthis dux | reverse complement strand
AAACAAAATGTGATCTCAAGCTAAAAAAGTGTATATCTTTTGTACTTTTGATCTTTATCATTGTGGTTGGACCTCATTTGTCGCAAAACCAACCATAGACCCGAGCTTTGCTCAGAATAAAATTTAAGATTATAATTTATTTATTTAATTATTTATTTACAAGAATGAACCATAATGAAAATAACTTGTGACTCATGAAAAAATTTAATTTTCATATTATTATGGTTCATTAAATCTTGTAAATAAATAATTGAATAAATGAATTATAATATTGTAAATAAATACTTACAAGACTGCACCAACTTCTGACTACTGAAGATTATTACTGCAACTTTTGTATTGTGTATAATAAATCAAAAAATTATAAAAATATATATTTTTTTGTATAAATGTATTTAATGAAATAAGCTTGTACGTTCTGTATAATAAATTTTCGTTAATATCGTCAATTTAGCTCAGTCAGTAAGACAGCATCCTGGCAATCAGTTGGTCATGAGTTCAAATTACGGAAGGGGAATGTGAATTTTTCATATTGGTTTACACCCCTAGTTTTGGTGAGGATTGTTCTTGCTTTCAATCCATAAGACCTTTCTTTCCTCAGAAAATTTGTTGGTTTTGGAAAAAATTAATTTCTCTAAGCTTTGGCGGGGGTGCAGTCTATAGCGCTAAATTTGACCCTTACCTTCCGCCATTCATGCGAAAATATGGCTTACATTGAATATTTACTCCTCAGGAATTTATTCTATGAATTCTCTTAGTTCTTCATAAATTTTTTTTCATAAATTTTTTTTTTTTTAAACATTTTAAACTTTTCTTTAAATTAATCTTTTTCAAACAACATTTTAAAAATAAAAATTTTAAGTAATTTTTTGTGCTTTCATTAAGGTTTTAGGGGCAGGCCCGTGTACACTACACCAAAAACCTTAATGAAATCACAAAGAATTACTTGCGAAAAACAATTTTACAACCTTCACAAGGGAAGTAACTAAATACTTTTGAATCTTTACTTGCATAAAAATGGCAGAAAGTAAGGGCTTATTTTGGCATTATAGTTACATTGTAAATAGAAACCCCCGTAAAACCTTAAAACTTTTTTCAAAATTGTGAAACGGACGGTCTTATGGATTGAAAGCACAAAAATTACTTGCAAGCAAATTTTATTTTCTATTTTTACAAGGCGGGACTGTCGTTTGTCGGATGTGCCCCGATTTCTTCTTGGATTTTCATTTCTTACGTCTGGTTGGTATTTTTGTAAGTCCTGGTCTAGTTGGTTTCTCCATATTTTACTGTAGAATTCCTCGCACATTTAACATCGTTAATTTAGAGGAGTCAACGCTTCACTGTTTGTCTATATCGTCATGTTAAACCAAACTGATATATAAATTAACATTTCCCTACTGTGATTTGAAATCATGACCAAATGATTGCTGGGTGGCTCTCTTACCAACTGAGCCAAACAGACAAGTCTCAAGAATTTATCAATTATATTGATCACAGAGCTGCCCCATAACTATTAAAGATAGAAGCATGCGGTTTTTACCATTCGATAACAGGTGTTTTGAAGATTCATTTAGATTTTGAAAAACAATGCAGGTTTTCACCAATCTATAGTCCATCATTTTAAGATTTATCACATTTGCAGCAAGTGTGGATGTTCTTAGTAGCTGAAGAATTATGGTGGTTTTTCTGAAGCGAGTAATTTTGGGTTTTCCTTGGTTATACGGATGTAAAATAAGGTAGCTAAAGACATAAAAGTATTATTCAAATTTTAATTTCCTTAAAATGCATTCGATTTTTGTCTTTCTTTCGACATATTTATTTTATTTAGGAACTTTTCATTTCCAGGTATTCATTTTTTGGTGATGAAATAATGAATAAAAACTACTTTTTTTCATCTTGATCATAAAGTGTCAACTTTAATATCGACACTGATTAGCCCTTAAATAATAATGATTCATAATACTTTATCTAACAAAAGCAACTGATAAAATTTAAGATGAAGGTAAAAAGTAGTCATAAAAATAATGATTTTATAATACTTAATCTTACAAAGAAATAGTTCGACAAAAGAAATCCAATCAGATCTGGAAATAAAAACAAATGCGTGTATTTTTGTAGACAGACAAATTAACAGATATTTAATGAGAAATAAAAGATAACACAAACAGGTCTGTTTGGTCACTCAATAGAAAGTCACGAGACCAACGGCTTTTGGCAGTACACTGTGTTGTGAGTGATCAATGAATAAGTTACTTCTCTCTCCTTTTGTTCGACAGTGATCACTAAAAAATCTGAATTTATCCCATAAAAAGCCACTGTGACACCGGTGTCACATACAATTTAATTGATCTACACAGTCTCTTATATAATATTATATTTTATCCTTGATTTTAAATTGTGAAGTGTACTAGTGACATCTAATGAACATCCTGGTGCAGTTATGTGACTGTGTCAATTTGCCTACCCAGAATCCCACATAATGTTCCTTCAAGTTGAAATGGGTCTGGGTTCTTATGGGTTTTAATAGGTTAAAAAAAAACAAGTGGGCACAAACTAGTGATCAATTTAGCATAAACTTACATTACACATTGAACCCTCACTGAAAAATCAAATAAACCATTTAGATATCATCACCATCATAAGTCCACTGCTGAACAAAGGCCTTTTCGATCTCTTTCTATGACGACCTAGATTGTGCTAACCTTTTCTATCTCATCCCTCCATCTTGTATCTGGTCTTTTCCTACTGTGTTTACTGTCCCATTGGCACTAATCAGTTATTCTTTTGCCCTATCTATTGTCATCTCTTGCTAGGTGACCAGCCCATCTCCATTTTTTGTTGCTTAATTATTTGTATAATATCCTTCACTCTAATCCTCCCTTTGATCCATGATCTTTTTCTATCTCTTATAATTATCCCTAGCATTGCTCTTTCCATGGCTCTCTATACTATTCTAAGTTGGTTTTCACTTTGTTTTGTTAATTTCGATGTTTCGCATCTGTAAGTCTAAACATAATAATTCTACACTGAAAGAAAAACCTGAAACATTGAGAGACGATCGTTTTGAGTCAAGCAAATTAGATCTTAGGAAAGATAGATAGGAAGAACAATTAACTGCTGGTTCTAATCCTAACGAGGGTAGAAGAAAAGTTTGTGACATAGCAAGGGGTCCTGGAATGACTGAAAATGTTTTCACCTGATGATGGAACCTCTGTCAGCAGTGGGGCTAAGAAGGTCATGAAGAGGCTATAAGGGAAAGGGTACTGTAAGAAAAAGGAATATGTATACTAGAACACATACAGGCTTCACCAAACTGGTATCAACCGAAAAGTGAGCCTTGAGCAACGGGAAGTAGCCCTATTTATGGGAAGAGCTAGAAGGAAGTGACGTCAGCAGAAGATAAAGAGCTTATTATAGTTTGGTATTTTATTTATCTGATTATTTAGTTCTGCAGATGTGTTTTTTAGCTAAATGAAAATGAGTCATAACACAAGCATCATTGATGAATTCAATTTAAATTAATCTTATTTACAAATGCTCAAACAATTCTTGTTTACATTCTGTTCCATTGTTTTCCTACAATCCACCTTTACACACTGTTCCTGTGTTCACTCTTAATCCTGTCTACATGACTTCCTATCTCTGGACTTTTCTTCTTTGCTTCTCACCATCACTGATCAACCTTTGGGTATGCATACACCTCAGGAGACAATGGCCAAGTCCCAGTGAGCCAGAATGACCAGCATTTATGGCAGTTCTTTCTGCCTATGCTAAATAGGTTGACTCAACCTGAGTAGCTGATTGGCTACTTTCACTGGCTCACTGGAGCCAACTTCTTCCGTTGACAGAGGAGATAGCATTTACATTACACATTCATTGTGTAAGCATTATATCCTCAATTTTAGAGGAGATATCCTTATCTAGTTTTATATATATACAACAATACAAAAGTTGCAGTAATCATCTTCAGTTGAGATAGAAGTAGGACTGGAGTTTGACCCTGCAACAGCCAGGCATGTTTATTCATTTTTTCATATTTTTTTTATTCATCTAACTATAATTGAAGTGATCTCTGTGGTTACTTGACAACTGGCCATTGTACAAAGTCGACCAGATATATTAGTCAGCACACAAGGCATTGCAGTGTTGAGTTTCAACTTATTTTGATCAACGGTTCTTGAGAAATCTAATAAAAACAAATAAAAAAATTACAGATTAAACATCTGAAATTATAGATCTAAAATATCTAAATTTAGATCTATAATTTCAGATGTTTAATCTGTAATTTTTTATTTGTAACTGAGCTAAAGTAACCGAAATTATTTCGAAGCCGTAGTTTCGTACGATGGACAGTAAATTATTTTACATGATAATTATGGCAGGCTTCTCCACACACCATAAAGTCAGGTACCTTCCAAACACGTACATTTGGAACGGCCACTTCCCTAGTCTTATTAAAAAATTGAATACGAAAGTAAAAATGTTAGCTTCTTTACGGTGTATGGTCAAAATGCGTTCTAATTAAATAATCCAATAGCGACGGTTAAAAACTCCATGTTTGACAAAACTTGAAAGAAAAAATATTACTTTTATTTGACAAATTAAAGTAAAATAGTGCCCTTACGCTGGCTACTGATTCAGCCGTCCATGTCCGGCTCCACATATCACTGGTTTCTCTCGACTTGCGATATGTGAAATAGACTTAGAGGTGATTAGCACCCCAAGTGGCGTCACTCACTTAACTCGTCTATTTGACAAAAAGTCTTAAAAACCGTAAAACGTACACAAGGACTGTGTTGCCAATTTAGATGTTTTCGCTTGCGTCTAGATGTCAGAAATGTATATTTTTAGAGGATTTTTATAGAGCCGAGCCTTAGCGGAGGCTCTTTGTATCTAAGTCTATGTTTTCCTTACTGACTGACCCGAGAAATCGCGACCGTCACGAAATTTGACAAGAATCTGTGGTGACCCGCACAGAATGGAAATATTTTTGCTATCATTAAACGCCTTAGTAAATATTACTGCTTACACCAGAAAAGAATAATGTGACGATATAGGCTAAGCCTATATTTCATAGTAAACTAATATTTTTAATAAAATAAGTAATATTTTAATAAAGAAAATGGTAAGGTTACATTTGATTTATTAATAATACGTAAATGTATTTCCTATGGAGAATCTAGATGTTTCTATGCTCAATTTTATATGTAAGTTTCAAAATAAACTTGGCAACACTGAACCAGTGTTGTAATCTCAAATTTGATATATATTTTTTCGGCTAAAACTGCTTTAAAAAATGGCTAAAATCAGCTAAATCTTTTCCACTTTCGGCTGACTAAGACCCCAGAACAAATTATTAATAAGAATTGTACATTTACTGTTATCAAACTTACTAGATTTGTAAAAAAAAAAAAAAAGTTTTAGTATTTGACTCCAAAAATATTCTCAAAGCAAAAGTTTCGGTTTTGGCATCCGTGCACTGGACTTGAGGAACTAATCTCCCCTAACACCGTATCGTTCTTTGTATCATCAAGATTCACTTAAAAAGTAAAAGTTTTTAACAAATCC
The DNA here is from genome assembly GCA_006491835.1 of Architeuthis dux. Lineage (NCBI taxonomy): Eukaryota > Metazoa > Mollusca > Cephalopoda > Oegopsida > Architeuthidae > Architeuthis > Architeuthis dux. The sequence goes on along the minus strand of VCCN01003440.1, from coordinate 42,633 downwards.
AATCATATTAGAATAGAATGTATAAAAATACTGTTTTTACTGTTGCATTAAGAAAATCTAGAAAGTTCGTCAAGAACACAGGTAAGGGCACTTGTTTCGTTTTTCGTAAATAAGGACAATTAATTGAACTTTTTGGGTGATCTTTCGTTTTCCAGCGGATAATTTGTGTCTTTGTAGTGATTCTGAACAAGAGGGCAAATCAAATATATTGGGGTGATTTGGGATAAAGAATCTGTTTTACGAACTTTAGCATTCAAATTTATCATTGTAAATTGAACATCGGGTGTCTCAAAGATGGACACAAAGTCAGTGTTACTTTTACATTATGCGTACATTGTAAATCGATCACCCACTTTAGAGACAGTTCACTTCCTTTATTAATACTATTAGGCATACTCTTGAGTACCGAATAATCGTCTCCTTCCCCCGCTTATTAATTTTCCAGAAAAATCCCCCCCCCTCCCTGCTTATTAATTATTCCGACGATGAAGATCTACTTCCAGCATTGCCAACTTTTTTGAAATTTTTATATCCAATATTGAGGAAAACAAATTCAAAAATACCTAAGAAATTATCCAAATTTGGGGCAAAAGTATCTAGAAGTTCCCGAAAAATATCTAAATATACATTACATTTTATTAATTTAATGCATGCTATATCAGAATATAAAAAATAAAGCTAAAAATATAACCGAATAATTATTATTAAGCCCCCACCCCCATAAATAAAATATCTGAAAATATCGAGATTTTAGATAAAATATCCAAATATCGAGATTTTGTCCCAAAAAAAATCTAAAAATATTTGAGCCTCATTAAAAATATATCTAAAATGATATCTAATATCGAAATGCAACAAAGATATCTAAGTTACCAATGGCAACAAAGATATCTAAGTTACCAATGGCAACGCTGCCCCGCCCCAATAAGAAATTTAACACACTGTTTACTTTAAAGGAGATTTGACTCCACACACTGGGCACCTTTCTTCGCATGTCGACATAACTGAATATATCTGTTATATATTATATATATAACGGTACTTGACTCAAAACATGATACCCTTTGTAGACAATAAGTCTGGCAAACCCTTGTATTCTTGTCACCTTACATTTCATCTTGGAACTTGACTAAACCCATTTCCATCACACCACATTTCGACCAGACACTCACCTTCCACTATAAGAAGACCAGCATTTCTTCATTCTTTGGTCAGTCAAGATTTGTTGCTTGACAAATCCATGACAGATCCACCCTTTCCACAGAGACGAGCATCTCACCTCTGATTATGTATGTACACATTCATTCATACATACACACACTCTCTTAACATCTTCAACAAACTAAGGACCCTTACTAAGTGGTAACAAACTCTTTAAATGCATTCTTTCTTCTTCTCAACAGCTGAGAACTACTTTATTGTTATGTCTTCTGTAATAAATATACTTATTATTGTTGCAGAGTATTTGTATTCTTTATTCTCATTGAATTGTTACCATGTGCATCGTCTCCATGCATTGCATCACTTTTACTACTGCAGGAACAGGCAGAGAAAGAAAGATCTCTCTTATGCGTATTGCTAACATTACTCTTTCTTTCTCTAGTATCATCAGCATGCTAGCTTTACTTACAGGTAGACTGACCCTTAAAGGCTATTATCACTATAGGCTACTATTACTACCATTGATACTATGCTCTTGTTATTGTTTTCACTGTTAACTTTTCTAATATATAGATATATTTAATATTAGTCTTAATCACATCAATAATAAGTTCTATTTACAAATGTATTAAAAACTACTACAGCAAAAAGGCAAAATATCCAAAAATTTAAATATTGCCAAACCAAAACGTCCATGACCAAATGCTTTAAAAAAGGCCAGATTTGTCAAATTTATCCATAAAATAGCAACACTGTTCACCCCCTCCCGCCACTTATCCCCCCAGCCCCATATTGTCTATAGAGAGGAGGGCAAAGTAAGAGGGAGATATCAGCTGGTGATTGGCAATGCTTTATCTTGCTAGCAGAGGGTAATTTGATATCGTTCGTAGAGAGGGGCTGAGAGTAAGAGAAGATTGACTGTTTATTTATGTATGTATGTACATTTAATATTTTCCTATATAAAAATAATCTAAATGTCACAAATATCACTTTTTAAAAACAAATTAAATTAAACACTATCTGATTTCCATCTATCTATTTTATTAATCTTTTCTTTTTTTTTTTACCGCAATATAACCCACCCGTTAGGGTGAGTAGTCAGCTAGTCAATATAATACTTGTTTTCAGCACTTGAAGGTTTTGAAATTCTGCATCTATCATGAATCTAAAAGAAACTCTTCTTTTATCTTTTCAGATTGTGAGTATCTGCCAAAAGAAAGTTGAACATTGTCTGGAGATTTACAAAAGAGCATTTAAATGTAAAATTTGTGGAAAGTCATTTCTACAAGAGTATGTTTACTGCATATTTGAGAACACATTAATACGAAACATGCTCTTTGCCATGTGCTAAGAAAGTGTCTGCTAAACGAAAGACTGAAAACCCGTGTTGAAAAGACTACATTATTGTGAAGTGTGTGGCAAAGGTTTTTCTAAAAAAATCTGCCATGGAATCTGATATGTCAACTCAGACTGAAGAAGCTCCATTTCAATGTGAAGTTTGCAGCAAATCTTTTTCTCGAAGGGGCCATTTAGAAACTCACATGAGATCTCACACTGGAGAAACTGCATTTTCTTGTGATATATGTGGCAAGGCATTTTCCCAGAAAGGTAATTTAAAAACTCACATGAGAACTCATACAGGAGAAACTCCATTTCCATGTGAAGTATGTGATAAAGCTTTTTCTCTAAAATGTAACTTAACCATTCATATGAGATCTCACACTGGAGAGAGACCATATTGTTGTGATATATGTGGAAAAGATTTCTCACATCATTATAGCCTAAAAGTTCATTCGAGCACTCATACCTTTTCTCAAAAGGACTCTGAGGAAAATAAATTTTCTTGTGAACTATGTGGCAAGGCATTCTCCCTCAAGAGTTATTTAAATAAACACATGCAAACTCATACAGGAGAAACTCCATTTTCTTGTGAAGTGTGTGGAAAAGCTTTTTCTATGAAAGGTAACTTAAAACTTCATATGAAAGTCCATAGTGGAGAGACTCCATTTTCTTGTGATATATGTGGCAAGGCATTTTCCAGGAAGGATAAATTAAATGGTCACAAGAAAACTCATACAGGAGAAACTCCATTTTCATGTGAATTTTGTGGCAAAGCTTTTTCTCGAAAAGACAATTTAAAAACTCATGTTAAAACTCACACTGGAGAAACTCCATTTTCATGTGATATATGTAGCAAGGCATTTTCCGAGAAGGTTAGTTTAAAAAGACACATAATGACTCATACAGGAGAATCTCCATTTCCTTGTGAAGTATGTGGTAAATCTTTTTCTTATAAAAGTAACTTAACAAGTCACATGAGAAAGCACACTGGAGAAGCTCTCTATTCTTGTGATGTATGTGGCGAGAAAATTTCCAGTTATTATAAATTTAAAAAACACGAAAGAACTCACGCAGGAGAAATTTAATCAATTCTTCCTTAGCTCTTTATTCATCAACAGCAATAGAGACGACCAAACCCTCCTTTATAAATGGAAACCCATCTGGCGTCTTTATTCACCATCAGCAGAAGAGACGACTAAACCCTACTTTATAAATGGAAACTCGTCTGTCGTCTTTATTCACCAATAACAGAAGAGACGACCAAACCCTCCATTATAAATGGAAACTCGTCTGTCGTCTTTATTCACCAACAGCAGAAGAGACGACCAAACCCTCCATTATAAATGGAAACCCGTCTGTCGTCTTTATTCACCAACAGCAGAAGAGAAGACCAAACCCTCCATTATAAATGGAAACTCGTCTGTCGTCTTTATTCACCAACAGCAGTAGTACCTAATTGAGTTTATTTCTTTTAAAATGGTTATTTGTTAAGTTACTTCAAGTATTCAAAGAATTCAAAGTTAAAGCTAAAAACAAACCATTGAACTGGTAAAGAAATGTTCCTGACTTCTTTTATAGCATTTTATAGTTTTATATCCTTTTATAAAAATAAAGACTGTTTTTAAGTTTTCAAGTTTTGTCTTAATGTTCAATGTGTTACTCCATAATGTGTACTTTTAGGTATTTCTTGCTTATTTGGTCCTAAAAATTGACTAGATTATCTCCCTTGATGGTTAAAAATGGTTAACGTCAATCATATATGCACTGTCAGTTGTGAAAAGAAAAATCTAGCCATTTTAAAGCCAGAGGAGTCCAGGTACCAGAAGAGTCGGAGTCAAAGATTTTGTGTAGCAACTCCACAGCCCTGCTATTAACACCAAACCTATCTACTAACCCTAACCCTAACACTAAACCTACATACTAATCCTAATCCTAATCCTGACCCTAGCTACATGACATTGACTCATGTTGGCAAATTTCTCGTTTTTGAGAAAATAAATGAAAACATAAAATAGAAAAACATGTAGGTCTTTTTGGTAAAATACAGTTGAAATTGATATGAAAAAATGATTAAATAATTTTCCTTTAAGCTAAAAAAACGCTGTCAGATACCAACTAAGGAATCAATTTAGCATAAACTTAAATTTTAAACTGAACCACTACTAAAACCCTATTTTGTAGGGGCAGTAAAATTAAAAGTACTTTGAGATATATTAAAAATATGTATCATGTCTATATTTGGTGATAATCGATCTTAAATTACACCCTGGGAGCGTGCGTGCACACAGAGTTTTTGGTACCACAAGTAGAAAAATGAATGACATAACATGGATTTTTTAACCATTGTTATTTGATAGCACACATTTTTGAACAGACACGGTGAAGGAGCTAACATTTCTATTTTCGTATTCAATTTTTCTCTTCATAAAATGAATAAAAAAAAATATGTGAACCATGACAATATAAAATGTAAGATTATAATTTATTGGTTATTTTTGCTTATACAGCTTTTTAAAAGGGTTAGCTATAACATGGCTACTTCTGTTTAACTTTAGCAATAAAAATGGCTGACAACATATTGGGTTTCTGTTTTTAGGGGTGAGGGTACAATTACGGTTATGACATTGTTTAGTGTTACTGGCCGGTCGTAGGGTTATGAGGTTTCTTTTATTACAAAAGATTTAATTATAAGAAGAGAGGAGGCAAAACAAACAATCGTTGCATAACGGAAAAACAATTTTATTTTCTATCAAAGAAACAATGTAATTTATTTTAATTATATAATTTATTTTAAAGAAAGAATTTTATTTTATTTTATGATTGTGTAAGGAAAAAAATAAGAATATAGAAAACGAGTCTGGTTAGTCACTCAATAGAAACCGTCATGCAACCACAATCTTTCGACAAAAAAGTCTGAATTTTCAAATAACAGGCTAAGGGATCAATTTAGCATAAACTTGCATTGCAAACTGAACCCCCCCACCAAAAAAGTATTAAGGAGGGAATTTTGAAAAAAAAAAAATCTTTTTTTCTAGACATAATAAGGAGTAAATGTTTAAATTTTCAGTCCTATAGCTCCATTGGTGTGGCTTGTACACGTGATACATAGCCAGCCAAACCAATTTTAACTCTTGAAGTCCTAAAGAGCACGAGGCCAGACGTAAACAAACATGGCCGAAAATCCTAAAACGCACAAGGCCTGCAAGTCTTTCCTGCAATACGGCCAATTTTCACAACAATCTGCCCACAAGTGCCTCAAAAGGTACTGAAAAAAATAATTCTATTTTAAGTTGAAGAAGGTCCTGCCAAAAAAAATGTAACCATCCTTTCTTCAGAAAATTTGTCAGTTTTGAAAAAAATTAATTCCTTTAGGTTTTAAAGGGGGTTCTATTTACAATGAAACCATAATGCTAAATTGGCCCGTTATTTTCTACCATTTGTGTGGAAATATGGCTTACAAGAAATATTTTGAATATGTTGAATTCCTTGCATATTTAACATCGCTAGTCAGAGGGTTTTTTTTCTCAAACTCCAGTCCAAGTTGGAGTTGACTTTATTCCCCCCCCCCCGTAACAAGAACAGTCCTCACCTAATTTAGCGGAATAAACTCTTCACTGTTTGTCTATTCCATCACGTTAAACCAAACTGATATATAAAATTAACATTTCCCTACCGTGATTTGAAATCATGACCAAGTGATTGCTAGAGGGCTCACTTACCAACTGAGCCAAACTGACAAGTCTTAAGAATTTATTATATATACAATACAAAAGTTGCAGTAATCATCTTCAGTTGGAATAGAAGCCAGGCTTGTTTATTCATTTTTTATAATTTTTCATTCATCTAACTATAATTGAAGAAATCTCTGTGGGTGTGTGCATATTCACTGCGATTACTTGACAATTAGCCATTGTACGGCACACAGGACATTGCAGTGTCGAGTTTGAAGTTGTTTTGATCAGTGGTTCATGAGGAATCTAATAAAAAATTACAGATTAAAGACCTTTTATCCAAAATAATAGAAATAAAATATCTAAATTGGCAATAGATCTAAATTTAGATATAAAATATCTGAATTGGTAACATTGAATGTAACTGAAATACTTCGAATCCGTAGTTTCGTACAGAAATCTATTTTATATGACTATTATGTCAGACCATAAAGTCAGGTCGCCTCCAAACATGCACCTTTCGAACGTTTCCTACCCTAGTTTTATTTGTTTTAAATTGAATACGAAAGTAAAAATGTCATCTCCTTTACGGTGTGTGGTCAAAATGCTTTCGAAGTAAATAACCCAATAACGACAGTTCTGTCCAGTGCTGCCGATTTAGTGCGTTTCGCGTTTCTTTGTTTTGGCAGTGCAATAGGCGCTAAATTAACGCGTTTGCGCTTAAACATTTTGGCCATTTACTGGCTATATTAAATCATTTTTAGCGTGTTTGTGGCTATTTTTGCCCATATTTGGCTATTTAAAAAAAGATTTAAACTAGCGCGAAAATATATTGTTATTAGTTTTGTTGGCAACACTGGTTCTGGCTACGGACTCCACATATCACAATTTTCTCTGTTCTCGGCTTGCGAAATAGACTGAGGAGCTATTAGCACCCGAAGTGGCGTCACTCACTTAACCCTGCTATTTGACAAAGTAATAAAAACGCGAACGTTTTTTTACACGAGGATCTCTGGTGCCAATTTAGATGTTTTTCATCTAAATCTAGATGTTTTCGGTTGGGTCGAGATGTCAGAAATTGTTATTTTTAGATGATTTTTAATAAAATAAGTAATATTTTTATTCAATTAATAACAATATATTTTTCATAAATTAGTAATATTTTAATATAGTAAATATTGACGATAAGGTGCTGGTCACATCTAATTTATTAATAATATGTATTTCCTAGATTTCAGATATATATCTGGAGAATCCAGATGTTTCTAGATGTTTTCTGGCTCAATTCTAGATGTAAGGTTTTTAAATAAATTTGGCAACACTGGAGGAACTAATCTCCCCTAACACCGTATAGTTCTTTCGTACAATCAATTGTATCAGGATTTAATTCAAAAGTAAACGTTTTTAGTTAACAAATCCAATGATATTAGAATAGAATTTATAAAAAATACTGTTTTTACTGTTGCAGTAAGAAAATCTAGAAAGTTCGTCAAGAACACAGGTAAGGACACTTGTTTCTTTTTTCGTAAATAATGACAATATTTAGTAGGTAGACCCACGCATTTCGCTGACAATACTTACCGGAAATAGACACCTTACGAAAGAAAACGTCAAAATCGTCCAAAGTTTAATTTTGTCGTCGAAATTTTGTGGTATCAATAAGAAGAAAGATTTGGAAAAAATCTCGGATAAAAATTATTTGTATACACCTTATAGAACCGGAGATATTTTGTTAAACAAATAATGCAAAAAAGCTGTGGCAGTGTAAACAAAAGATTATATATGGTTTGCATTCGAAAATTTCCCAAAGTTTTCACGAGCAAAACACAAAGATTTAAAAATTTTACGAAAAATCGAATATTCATTGGATTTTGATAAAGTTTTCGGTACTTATATAATAAAGGACGAACTTTTTTTTGAAGAAGAAGTTTCCTAGATATGAACAAAATGGACGGAAATTTCAGCGTGAAATCGACACGTCAGAAATGTTTTTAAATCTGGCAAAAATCAGCATATTATTCGATTTTAATAAAGCATTATTTAGGAATTTAAAAAGCTGAAAAATAGCAAAAGTAAAATATTGCTCTTCCTGTTTATATTTTATGGCTAATTTCCATGTAAAAAAATATTAACATTAAATATTTTTTTCAATTAATGGCCTGTCGATCACTGATTACACCAACACCTACTGTTGAAAAAAGCTATATTTCATTGTTTTTTATGCAGCATGTGACGGTTTTTTCCACATTTCAGTTGAGTAATGATGAAACTAACTTTTGCAAATAAAATTATAACGATTGTGAGTTTAAATTATTTTTAGTAGATTTTTTAATTACAGAATCTCAATTTTAAGATCTGTCAATGGCGTCAAAATGATTGGTTTATCGATTAAAAAGTAAACATTTATTTTAAAAGTTCAATTCTACGTTGTAATTAATGAACATTTGTTTTTCTTTCTTTTACAATAATTTGGATTTTCCTCTTTCTAACAAGAACAAGAAAAAACTTGAACACATTTAAAAAAAATTTAATTACGTTTTAAAATAGGGTGTCGATGATTTAAAGTTACGTGAGTATGTCTAATATTTAGGTATGGACAAAAATTTTCACCAGAAAATTGATACCTGATTTTAAAAACCTAATCAAAATTTAAATAGTTCCGTTCTCGATTTTTAAAAAAAACAGTTGCCCAAATTTTTGTCTGAACAAAAAAAAAATATAACAGTCAAAATGTATGTTATATACATTTTGACTGTTATAAATTCGATGTTTTCTACATTCAGCAAAAAAAATCAATACTGACGCCATTATCGATGACAGTAAGGAAAGGTTTTTTAAATTTAAATATCTGTAGTTAAAAAAAAGTTATTTTCAAATCCAGATAATTTTATCATCGATCAACTAAACTGCGCTAAAAATGTCATACATTTTGCTTAAAAAAAAATGAAAACGAATTTCTATCACTGTCTATCGGCAACAATAGTATGGTTGACGGAGGGGGACATAATCCATTTTTTTAGGGAATACATTAATTTCGATTTATCTAACCTGACATACTCTGTACTTTCTTTATCTGATAGATACAAACTTACCTTTTAAAAAACTTTCTTTACAAATCAATTATTGAAAAATGGAACTGTCTATAGTCTTCTGAATTATTAGAAGAGATAAGGATCTTTTCTTTTTCCTGCCAAAATTTTGAAAAAATAGAATTTTTGTCGTCTGCTTTTACCAAGGATTGAGTAGATAACCCTGTACATTCCCGAGCGTACTCACATGCACCCTCGGGCAGCCCAGCATGGCTCTCCCACCAAAAAGCCTTAATGAAAGCACAAAAAAATCTTCATTAAAATATCAAAGAAGCTTCACAAGGGAAGTAACTGAATACTTCTAAGCCTCATTTCTGTACAACGGACAAAAAGTAACGGCCCCATTTACCATTATTACAGTTAGATTGTAAATAGAACCTCCCCCCCTCGTAAAACCTAGAAAAATATTTGTTTGTGAAAAATAAAAAATCCCAGGAAGATTGTTAGGGTCTAATGTATTAAAAGCACAAAAAATTACCAGCAAGGAAAAGAATTATTTTCTATTTTTTTCGACTTTGTTAACAGATTTAGATCTTTACCAAAAATTGTTTCTATTTTTTCGACTTGGTTAACGGATGTAGATCTTTACCAAAAATTGTTTCTATTTTTTCGTCTTCGTTAACGGATGTAGATCTTTACCAAAAATTGTTTCTATTTTTTTCGATTTGGTTAACGTAACGGATGTGAATCTTACCCTATTTTTCTGTGATTTAATTCCAATGGCTCTAACAAACATGTCTCGACCTGCTCTAGCATCCCCTGGGCCTCAATATCATGAAAAAACTGATTTCCATCTATCTATTTTAGTTAGGGCGAGGATTCAGCTAGTCAATATAATACTTGTTTTCAGCACTTGAAGGTTGTGAAATTCTTCATCTATCAGGAATCTAAAAGAAACTTATTCTTCTTTTGTCTTTTCAGATTGTGAGTATCTGCCAAAAGAAAGTCTGGAGATTTACAAAAAAGCTTTTAAGTTTAAAATTTATAAAAAGTCATTTCTACAAGAGTGTATGTTTACTGCTTATTTGAGAACCCATTAATATGAAACCTTTGTCTATGCCATGTACTAAGAAAATATCTGCCAGACGAGAGACGTAGAAGTTCAACTGAAAACCTGTGTTCTGCCATGGAATCTCATGTGTCAAGTCGGACTAAAAAAGCTCCATTTCAATGTGAAGTTTGTAGCAAATCTTTTTCTCGAAAGGGCGATTTAGAAACTCACATAAAAACTCACACTGGAGAAACTGAATTTTCTTGTGATATATGTGGCAAGGCATTTTCCCAGAAAGGTAATTTAAAAACGCATATGAGAACTCATACAGGAGAAACTCCATTTCCTTGTGAAGTATGTGATAAAGCTTTTTCTCTAAAATGTAACTTAACCATTCATATGAGATCTCACACTGGAGAGAGACCTTATTCTTGTGATGTATGTGGAAAAGATTTCTCACATCATTATAGCCTAAAGGTTCATTCGAGGACTCATAACGTTTCTCAAAAGGACACTGAGGAAACTCAATTTTCTTGTGAACTATGTAGCAAGTCATTTTCCCTCAAGAGTTATTTAAATAAACACATGAGAACTCATTCAGGAGAAACTCCATTTTCTTGTGAAGTGTGTGGAAAAGCTTTTTCTATGAAAGGTAATGTGAAACTTCATATGAAAACTCATACTGGAGAGACTCCATTTTCTTGTGATATATGTGGCAAGGCATTTTCCAGAAAGGATAAATTAAATGATCACAAGAAAACTCATACAGGAGAAACTCCATTTTCATGTGAATTTTGTGGCAAAGCTTTTTCTCGAAAGGACAATTTAAAAACTCACGTGAAAACTCACACTGGAGAAACTCCATTTTCTTGTGAATTATGTGATAAAGCTTTTTCTAATAAAGGTAACTTAACAAGTCACATGAAAAAGTACACTGGAGAAACTCTGTATTCTTGTGATATATGTGGTGAGAAAATCTCCAGTTATTATAAATTTAAAAAACACAAAAGAACTCACACAGCTGAAACTCCGTCACTAAAAACTGAATGAAGATCAGTTCACAAATAATTATGATGCAGAGGAGGTAACTGTGAAGAAATTCCTGGATCTACCCCAAAATTTAACCAATTCTTCCTTAGCCCATTGCCTTCCAGACATTTTCATTGAGAACAGTTGGAGTTATTTTGTGGACATATAGCTATACCTATATGAAAGGTAACTGAACAAGTCTTATGAGAACTCATACTGGAGAGAGACCTTTTTCTTGTGATGTATGTGGACAAACCATATCACATTATAATAGCCTAAAAAATCATTTGACAACTCATACCAAGGAGACTCCATTATATTGTGAGGTGTGTAACAAATCTTTTACTCTAAAGAGCACATGAAAAAGCACACTTGAGAAACTCTGTATTCTCATGACATATATGGTGAGGCAATTTCCATTTGTTATAAATTTGAAGTTCACAAAAGAACTCACACAGGAGAAACTCCTTTTTCATGTGGAGTATATGGCAAATCTTTCATTTGAAGACTCATACAAGAACTCATACTGAATGAAAAGTTATTGTTTCTTTACGTTTCAGTAGATAAGATTCTTTTCTCACAGAAGTTGGCGTAAAATATTTCATTACAATTGTTTGCAAAGAAAAAATTGGATATTTTTTTTGCCACTCTACAATATTTTTATAGAAGATTTTTTTTCTGAAGAAATCTTTTTACTTTTGATAAATATGATCTTCGTTACATCTGGAAAAATGTCAGTTAAAAAATAAATCTTTTTAAAGGTTTTACATGGGGGTTCTATTCAAAATATAACTATAATGCTAAACTGGGCACTTACTTTCTGCCATGTTTACAGAAGTATGGCTTGAAGTTTGGCTTACATAAAAATATTTCATTAAAATTGTTTGCAAAGAAAAAGACTGCATTGGTTTTTATTTTCCACTCCACAAAAGCAAAATGTGACACAAAGTTAATTTTTAGTTTGAGAGAATCCGTATATCTGTTACAGTCACATTATGACACTAGTGATTTCGTGAAATCCCTAGTGATTTCACGAAATCACTGTTACAGTAAGATTGTGAAATTAGTCCTGCCCAAACACACTTTTGCTTGTTAGGAACCGTCAATTAAAACTGCCAACATAGGTTTCTTTGGTTTTAAGTGGGTTTGGCTGGCTGTGTATGTGTCATGCATGCAGGTTACACCAATGGAGCTAGAGGGCTGAACATTTTAAACATTTACTTCTTGTTATATCTAGAATAAAACTTTTTTTTGTCTATTGAAAAACAACCCCCAAAATAGGTTTTTAGTGGGGGGTCCAATTTTCAATGTAAGTTTATGCTAAATTGGTCCCTTAGTTTGTGTCCGGCAACATTCATGTTTGTTTATTGAAAATTCAAACTTTTTAGTGATCACTGCCCAACAAACGGCAAGAGAAGTAAATTCATTGATCACCCCCTTTTCAATTTTTTTAATTGATCACCCCTAACACAGTATGCTGGAAAAAGACAGTCACATGATGGTTTCTATTGAGTGACTAACCAGACCTATTTAGTTTTGAGATTTTATGTATAGATTTCTTTTGCGGCCACTGTATAATTAAGCAAATAAAACTAAAACGTTGCCAAGAAGAGCAATATTTCACTTTATTTTCCATGGACTTATGTTTAAAGTGTGTAAAACAAATCATTAAATGAATTAAGGAGGGGTGTAATCAGTGTTGCCACTACTGGGTTTCCATAATCCCATAAAATCTGGGTTTTTATCTGGGTCTGGGCACATCTACCTCAAAAAATGAAAGTATATGTATTCACTTCATTGATAGTTGCTGAGGCGTCAGATGTAAGGGAAGCAACTCTTTAATGTAAATTTATTCAAAATAATTGTTTTATGCACACCAGACATAAATAGAAATTTAATGTTTGTTTTAAAATAAAATGTCAAATAAAAATGCAGAGTTTAGTTCAACTGAATATGCATGCCAGAAAGCAACTATTTTAATGTAATGTTTTTATGCACGGAAGAAACGTGAAAATTATGTAGGTAAAGATATAGAAATTAAAAAATGTAAAATTTTTTAAAGGGTTTTTGCTTATGAATTTTAAAAAAAAATTTGTCGTGGGGGGGGTGAATTCATAACAAGGGAAGCGAAGTCATAAACGAAAGAAATTTATAACAATGGGGAGAGAATTCATGTGCTTACTTTCAGTGTTAGTAGTACCACGTTTCTGTGATGTAAGCAACATTCCAAAATGAACCACAGAATTGAAGTAGTACTGCGTATATTGCAATGTAAGTATTAAACTAATGATTAGTTTAGATTTTATCACATTATACATGCTTAAATTATTTACTTGGTAGTTCTTCTACAATCTAGGGTTTTTAGCTCATCTGGGGCCCTAGGTACTAGCAACATAGACAGTCGCCTATGGCGCCAATTGCTAGTGGGCACCTGTCATGTGTATGAGACTTTCCTAATTAAATGTAATAAAAACAGTCAAAATAAGAAAATTCCTTGATGTGAAGTCAGATTTTTCGAGAATATCTGACAGTTAAATAATTTCTTTTATGGTGAAACTAAGAGAAACAATTGGCAAAGGAAATTCTCATGACCAACAACAAGTAAATAAGATAATATTATACTGATGTTCAGCTTTCCCAGGGTGCTGGGAACCTTTTTTTGAAATCTAGCAAAAAGGTTAAGAATCACTGCCTTAGACCCTTAGAGTGGCACAAGGTATAATTTTTATTTTTTGTCCCCGGCAGAAAAAAAGCAGGGGCTATCATTCGCTGTCATGTTGTTGTTGTATCCTTTTGTATTTCATAAACTGAATAAAAAAAAATATATGAACCATAACAATATAAAATTTAAGATTATAATTTATTTATTTACAAGATTTAATGAACCAGTACGCTGTTCATTTTTCACATCTTCAATTACATTTAAAGTATATATAATTATTAGATGACATTCTTGGCCACGGTTAGGCATTATTTTACAACAGAGAAACAATATAAAGCTCCTATAATTGAAAAATTTCCTTCAAATATCTAATTAATTTAAGATTAAGGGTTAAGATGTTGAAAATGGCCTAAACAGCCGTAATATGTACATCAGGAGACATACACAAGACGGAAATACATTCATAAAAACGTTAATTTAAAAATTTTAAGGTTTTTTTAAAGTTTTAGAATTTTAATATTTATAACGGCTACAACACTGGAATTGAAAATAATTTTCAATATTTTTCATTTTCATAGTTTATTGTTTAAGATTATAATTTATTTATTTACAATAAAATCTTGTAAATCAATAATTAAATAAATGAATTATAATCTTGTAAATCAATAATTAAATAGATGATATATAATCTGACATTTCATATTGTTATGGTTCACATATTTTTTTAGTTAGTGGAGTCCCGCATCATTATCGACAGCCCTTGTGATGCCGTCTCTACTATCAGTCTTTTTTATATCAATTTCAGCACTTCTGATCAATGAGGGTCCCAACTCAAAAAAATAAAGTCTTTTACAAGTAATTTTTTGTGCTATCAATTCATAAGACATTCCTTTCATCAGAAAATTTGTCAGTTTTGAAAAAAATTCTATTTATAATGTAACTATAACACTAAATTGGACCCTTATTTTCTACCATTTGTGTGGAAATATGGCTTACATGAAATATTTTGAATATGTTGTATTCCTTGCACATTTAACATCACTAGTCAGAGGTTTTTTTATCAAACTCCTGTCCTTAATTGGAGTTGATTTTATTTTGACCCCCAAAAATTAATTTCTTAATGCTTTAGTGTGGGGAGGGGGGTCTATAACACTAAACTGAAACCCTATTTTCCACCATTTGTGCGAAAATATGGCTTACATGAAATATTTTCCCTGAAGGAATTTATTTTATGTATTCTCTTATTTTTTCGTATTGTTTAGCATCGTATCTTTAAAAAAAATAATTTTTTGGCTTGATTTTTTAAACATCAGTTTAAATTTGAAAAAATCTAATTAATAAAAATGAATCCTGGTTTTTCGAACAACATTTTAAAAATAAAAATTTATAGTAATTTTTTGTGCTTTCATAGGGTACTCCAAAAACCTTAGAGAAATCACAAAAAATGACTTGCCAAAAAACATTTTACAACCTTCGCAAGGGAAGTAACTAAATACTTCCAATCCTTACTTCCGTATGAATGGTGGAAAGTAAGGGTTCATTTTAGCATGATAGTTACATTGTAAATAGACCCCCACCCTAGAATCTTTTTTCAAAACTTACAAATTCCCTAAGAAAAGGAAAATCTTATGGATTGAAAAGCACAAACATTTCTTTGTCTATTTTTATGAGGCAGGACCGTCATTTGTTAGAAATGCCCCGATTTCCTCTTGGATTATCATTTCTTACGTCTGGTTGGTTTCTCCGTATTTCACTGTTGAATTCCTTGCACAATTAATGTTCTCAAATTCCAGTCCAAGTTGGAGTTGACTTTATTTTCCCACCGTAACTAGAAGAACAAGAACAATCCTCACCTAATTTAAGGGAGTAAACTCCTCACTGTTTTTCTATCCCATTATGTTAAACCAAATATATAAAATTAACATTTCCCTACCATGATTTGAAATCATGACCAAGTGATTGCTAGGCACCTCTCTTACCAACTGAGCCAAACTGACAAGTCTTAAAAATTTATTTATTCTATATACAATACAAAAGTTGCAGTAATCATCCTTGTTGGAGTAGGAGTGGAGTTTGACCCTGCAGCAGCCATTTTTTATTTATCTAACTATAATTGAAGAAATCTCTGTGAGTGTGCGTGTATGAACTGCGATTACTCGGCAACTGTCCATTGTACATTGCAGTGTCGATTTTGAAGTTGTCTTGATTAACAGTTCTCGAGAAATCTAATAAGAATAAATTTTAAAAACTACACATTAAAGATCTTTTATCCGAAACTATCAGGGATACCAGGAGTTGCTCGTGAAAAACATAACCTCAAAATATACAAGTAAAAAAAAAAGTACAGTAAAAAATATCTTTCTTAAATCATTTTTATTTGACAAATTAAAGTAGTGCCCTTATGCTGGCTACAGATTCAGCCGTCCCTACCTGGGCTCCACATATCACATGTGAAATAGACTTAGAGGCGATTAGCACCTGAAGTGGTGTCACTCACTTAACCCGGCTATTTGACAAAAAATCTTAACAACCGTAAAACTAGAATGCTTTTTTACATGAGGACTGTGTTGGCAATTTAGATGTTTTTCATCCAAATCTAGATGTTTTCAGTTGCATCTAGATGTCATAAATTGCTATTTTTAGAGGATTTTCTTATAGAGCCAAGCCTAAAAGGGAGTCAGAAACCTAGCCTCCAACTATCATTCAATCAGTTTAACCTCCATTATCTGCAAAATACTGGAACGCATTATATCTGAACATATAATTAAACACCTCCCAGACAACAACATTTATGACAAGAGACAGCACGGCTCCACTAAGAAAAGATCAACTGTCACAAGCCTATTAGAGGCACTAAACACATGGAGTGAAGCATTATCACACAATATACTGGTGGATGTTATATATCTAGATTTGGAAAAAGCCTTCGACAAAGTTCCACACCATAGGATAATTCTTCAACTACAATGTTATGGCATCCAAGTTGGCATTCTAAAATGGCTAGAAAATTTCCTCAGCAATAGAAAGCAGTTCGTCAAGGTTGGAGATTAGTACCGCAAGGATCAATTTTAGGACCAGTCCTCTTTATGATATATGTCAGTGACCTCTCTATCACATTAGAGAACTTTGCGTCCCTGTTTGCAGATGATACAAAACTATTCACCTACCTCTTGGAAGCTGACTACATAGCACAGACTCAATCCAGAATGACATTAACATAGTTGCACAATGATCTGAGAGAATGCCAATAAGTTTCAACATAGATAAATGTCCCTCTCTACATTTAGGAGCAAACAATAAAAAGCATCAGTATACCATACCCAAACAAACTAATACAGTATCCGGAAACAAATACAAGTCATATAACTACACATTCCACAACCTACCACAAGTAACTGAAGAAAAACAAAAAGAGGTCACAGTCACAAATACCAGGTACAACACCACCCTTGTATTTTCTAGATTTTTTATATATTTGGATATAAAATTATCCATCATTTGATTTCATATATATATGTATATATGTTTCTATGCTCAATTTTAGATGTAAGCTTTAAAATAACTTTGGCAACACTGGACTGGATCAGCCATCTTTCGGCTAGATCTATCCGATTTTTTTCCTATTTAGCCGATAAAAATCTGCCATTTTTAAAAAAAATAATTAGTCGATTTAATAGCTATACATATATATTTAATATTTTTAGACATAAAGTTAGTCGAAAATGGAACAGATTTAGCCGATTTGGGCAATTTTTGGTGTGGCTAACCCTTTTTTTTTGTTGTTGCTGAAACAGCCCAAATACGGGTCATCTACTTTAGAGCCAATTCTCTCGCTCCCCCTATAAAAGTTACTTTTTCTGGAAAAATTTCAGGAAGAAATGAAGATCAGGACCAGTCAAAGCAAATCAAACTACATAGGGAAAAATATTTTTTCATAATATCGTTTAACCAAAACTTTTGCTCTGAAAATATTTTTGGAGTCAAATACTAAATTTCTTTTTTACAAATCTAGTAAGTTTAATAAAAGTAAATGTACTTTTAAAAAAATTAATAATTTGTTCTGGAATCTTAGTGTATAGTTATTTAATTGATAAGTGGTCTTTAAATGAGTATAACATTGTTAGCCATAAAGTCAGCCGAAAGTGGAAAAGATTTAGCTAATTTAAACATGTTTTAAAGCAGTTTTAACCGAAAAATCAAATTTTAGTTGTCAAGGAACTAATCTCGCTTAACACCGTATCGTTCTTTCGTACAATCAATTGTATCACGATTTAATTCAAAAGTAAAAGTTTTTAGTTAACAAATCCAATGATATTAGAATAGAATTTATAAAAAATACTGTTTTTACTGTTGCAGTAAGAAAATCTAGAAAGTTCGTCAAGAACACAGGTAAGGACACTTGTTTCTTTTTTCGTAAATAATGACAATTAATTGAATTTATTTTGGTGATCTTTCGTTTTCCAGCGGATAATTTGTGTCTTTGAACAAGGGGGCACATGCCCCACAAGGGGGCAAATTAAATATAGAGGGGGGCATTTGAGGTAAAGATCGGTTTTACGAACTTTAGCATTCAAATTTATCATTGTAAATTGAACATACATCGGGTGTTTCAAAAAGGGCACAAAGTCAGGGTCCACTTTTACATAATACGTACATTATAAATCGATCACCCACTTTAGCGGCAATTCACTCGCTTCCCCTATAAATAGGCATACTTGCGGACTTCGCTGGCATACTTCCCTGGAATCGAAACCTTACAAAAAAAAACGTCAAAATCGTATAAAATTTAAGTCGGAATCTTTGTGGCATCATTAAAAAGAAAGATTGGGAGAAAACCTGAGATCAAAATTGTTTGTGTACACCTTATAGAACCGGAGATATTTTTAAAACAGATACTGCAAAAAAGCTGTAGCAGTGTAAACAAAAGGGGATTTCCGTGAGTTGATCCATATTATCAAAAACATCTAGAATCCAGATTGGCTAAATCGTATTTTAGTGTCCCAAATTATTATGGATGATTGACCATTCCTTTTAATTTTGTGGATCCTAATATGATTCAATCCATCGTATCACTGGTGGAGGGCCAACAAATAATAATTAAAAAACCAGAGTGGAACCAGTAAACCCTTTTTAAATCCTATGTTAATGAATTTATGTGGAAAGAGAACCAATGTAGGGACAGAAATCTACTTGCGTTCTCTGTGTTTTTAAGTATTATCACAGGAAAATATCTGGTGCAAATTAAAAATCATAATTAACACTAACTCTTTCGTTAATTTAAAAATAAATTGAACATTTAAAAATCAAAACGTGTTTCGTTTATTCTGTATTCGTGCCCTTTCGTAAATTTAAATTAAAAACGTTTAAATTCAGAAATGATCTCAACTAAGATGAGTAAACATTGTATTATTAAAATCATTATTTATGTCGATAAACTTCCCTAGATTCTAGATATTTCTAGATGTTTTTTTTAAATATGGATCAACTCCTGGATGTCCCAAAAAATTACATATGATAATTTGTATTTGAAAATCTTTCAAAGATTTCACGAGGAAAACATAAAGATAAGTCCATGAAAAAATAAATTCTGTTTATCTTTTCGAAAAACCAGCACTGGGAAATTGGCACCAAACCTTTATTAGGAATTTAAAAAAAAAAAGTCAAATATTGCTCCTCTTGACAAGCTAGTTCTTGAAAATCACACCCAGCCATGTTTTTAGCAGGAGTTTTATTTACAATGTAAATTCAACACATTTTTTGTGTATGCTTTTTCAGCTGAATCCACTGGGTGTAGCTGAAAAACTGCTTAATCGTAGAGTGATTGAGGACTATTGTTTATAGAGAGGAGGGGAAAGTAAGAGGGAGATATCAGCTGCTGATTGGAAATGCTTTATCTAGCTAGCAGTGGGTACTTTGGTATCATTTCGTAGAGAGGGGCTGAGAGTAAGAGAAGAATGACTTTATTTTCTGTGAAGCGGTGTGTATGTACATTTAATATTTTTTTGAGAAAGTCACATATATAACACATTTATCTATACTATTTTATTAATTCTTTACTTTTTCTTTTACACAATATAACCCGCCCGTTAGGGCGAGTATTCAACTAGTCAATATAATACTTGTTTTCAGCACTTGAAGGTTGTGAATTTTTTCATCTATCATGTACCTAAAAGAAACTTATTCTTTTTTTTGTCTTTTCAGATTGTGAGTATCTGCCGAAAGAAAGTTGAACATTGATGTGAAGAGACATATTTTTGCAGATTAGATTATTAGAATAGAAGATTCCTTGTCTGGAGATTACCAAAAAAGCAATTTGTAGAAAGTCATTTCTACAAGAGTGTATGTTTGCTGCATATTTGAGAACCCATTAATACGAAACCTGCTCTATGCCATGTGCTAAGAAAGTGTCTGCCAGACGAGAGACGTAGAAGTTCAACTGAAAACCTGTGTTGAAAAGACTCTACATTATTTTGAAGTGTGTGGCAAAGGTTTTTCTAAAAAAATCTGCCATGGAATCTATGTCAACTCAGACAGAAGAAGCGCCATTTTCATGTGAAGTTTGTGACAAACCTTTTTCTCGAAAGGGCCATTTAGAAACTCACATGAGATCTCACACTGGAGAAAC
>VCCN01003439.1:6044629-6063715 GCA_006491835.1 Architeuthis dux | reverse complement strand
TTTTTTTTTTTTTAAATTAAACTTTATCTACGAACCTTATTTACCGGGCCTAGCTCGGACATGCTATAAGGTACTCCAGTAAGGCTCGAACTCTCCACTCCATTCAGTCGTTACGCTTTCGGGTGTGCCACAAAAATACTCTAACTCTAGAAAAAGGTATAAATTAGCTAAGTCTTGTACGTATATAATGCACATGTCTAAACAGTCGTCGCTCAAAGAATTTCGGTTTCTAATAGCTGTACTTCATTAATCCGGCAATGTTGGGACCTGGCCATTTTTTTTTTTCTTCTCCCCCATACTTTTACGTTATAAAATTTAGCTTATTGATTTTTAACTTTTTTTTTATAGTGTGGAAAACAGAACGTTATATTTTTAATATAATTTATTTAATTATAATTGAAAGTTATAATTGAAGTCCGTGGTTGTGTATGCACCGAGATAACTCTACAATTAGCCACTTTACGAAGTTGATATTATTCATATTAGTCAGCACACCAAGCATTGCGCTGTCGCGTTTGAAGTTGTTTGGATCAGCTGTTCTTGAGAAATCTAAAAATAATTAGATTAAGATCTTTATCTAAAATTATAAATCGAAATTTAGATATAAAATGTCTAAATTGGCCACACTGAAGAGAAGTAACTGAGAGACTAAGCCGTAGTTTTGACTTATGGCAGGCTGCTCAACACCTGAAGTCCGGTCCTTTCCAAACAGGCACTGCCCTAGTATAATATAAATTATAATAAAATAAAAATATTTGCTTATGCTTAAAATAATTTATAAGATTCAGAACAAATTAAATACATGTCTAATTTTATGCTATCAAAGGTTGTCACATTTAGCGTTCTTCAATTTGGTTTCACACACATGTTGGTTTTTACATATGTTGGTTTTTACATATTCGGTTTAACGAGTCCGTTTATAAACTGGTAATCTACGTTTGAAACCGAATCGAAGAACTCTATTGGCAGATTCAAAACATGCCGGATTAGACATGTACATTCTGTATAATAATTTAGCTTTAACTTTTCTGACTTGTGCTGGCTTAGATGCTAGTCTTAACAGCACGTGAAACTTTTCCAATGCTAATTAAAGGCTCCTATATGGTATTCATATCTATGCCGGGCCTACTGACTGGTTTGTTCGAAGTTCCTGGCAGGTTGTCGACTATTCTTCAGTTTGAGGAAGGCTAGAGGGGTAAAACAGCTGAAATATGGTTTCAAGCCCATTTCCTCATCTCTTATTGTATAATTGTAACACCTCATTCAAATTATTTTGCTGTTTGCTTTCCTTAAGCCTTCTATTGCTAGCATTACCCTTTTAGTTTTCTTGAAAGTAATAGGGTAATTACCCGATTACTATAAGCACTTTTAATTTTCTTTCTATACAAAAATCACACCTAATAAACCAAGGACAAGTTAACCTTAATTTTTACACTGAAAAATCGTATAGCTATGCCATAACATTACTCAGAAAGCACTGTAAATTTTCAACTAACAGAGCTCTTACGGTTGGCAAATCAAATTGAACATTGGTAGAGCAGTTGCGTTGCATAGGCAGCTTCTCTGGGGGGTTCGGGTGTCGCCTGGAGCATATTTCTTATTTCCGTTCTGGACTATTTAATCACTCTCATACTGACGGTTTGAGTGGTTGCGATGAAAAGCAACTAAAATTAAGATGAAAGAAATACTAGCAAAAAATGAATCTGGATAATATAAACTATCATACTTTATTTTTCTCTTTTTCTTTTTTTCTTTTTAAAACTCTTATTTTTTCTTTAGAAAGTTGAAGATGAAGTCTTTGTGGCTGCCGAAGCTGTGGAAATAATAATAGACGTAAGTTCTTCAGTTTACTATTCAGCTACACTGAGATCATTGCACACAGCCCCTCGTCCTTTAGCCATTCTGTTTTCATCAGTTATAACGCTTTTAGTATCCCATACTATATTCGCTCGCCGGTAAACCATAGTCAACCTATTTTATCAATGGACAACGTACTGACTTGGAAATGCCAAGACACTCTCTGGGAACCCTGTGCAATGTACCGGCTGCAATCCCGCCATGCCCTAAATAACATGCTCTATGAATCTTATGTGGGTAAAATTATTTGCAAACGTGAAAAAAGAACTTAGAATTAGAATTTTCTTGCCTGATAAAATATCGTGTCTTTGCGCCGGAAAAAATCAGATGCAAATGTGCAGAAGGAACTCTTATGACTTCGTCAGTCATTCCGAGTCGGTCTGTCATTTTTATCGTCTGCTTGCTAACCCTAACTTCCTTTGCCGCAAAGTGAATTTCTTTATCGCTTTTCTGTATTAAAAAAAGTCAGCAATGTTAATCTTTATTTAATGGTTAAAGAAAACTTTAATTTTTTAATTTTTATTTTATTTTATTAAATCCATAATTTTGAACAACCAAAGTCGTGATGGGATACATTTATCCTGTGGGGAAAGAACAGATTTAGAAGATCACTTAGTTTCCATGTCTTTACTGTTCAGTCATGTAATGCGAATTAATTTCTTCGTGGGTTTCATAATATGAAGACATCACTGATAAAGATTCAGAATGTTTTCTCTTCTAGATAATCGAACAAGTAATCGGCCCCCGGGGAGACTACATCAAAGAGTTGTCCCAAAGATGGTCGGACAAAATAATAAACATGTCTTTCCAACGCTTAAGAGGATGGAGAAACCTCAGATATCAAGGTAGGTTGGTTGTAATATTATTTTTACTTGCCGTGTTTCCAGGCCGGTAAAACAACCTATAATTATCTAGGTATTTTTCGGAAAATATTTTAAGATTAAATAGCTTACCGTACTAGCAAGTCCAAGTCGCCAACTCTACGGTGTAATTTCTCTTTCTGTCAAAGATAATTATCACATGTTGAACCTCTTTTTATCAAAGATTTTTCAGGAAAAAAGTGCGTCTACCAGCCTGGAAATATGGTAATGTAATTGATGTCGTGTAGAATTTGACTACCCACAAGACTGCTTCTATTTTTACAACAATAAAAAAAAGAAACAGGCAAAAACTTGCGAAAGATTTTTTTTCTTGAAGTCAATTGGCACTTACTGCCATCCTCAATGTCGTAGAAACGCTAATTGTTTATAGCGACGGATGCGACACTAGCAATTGCGTTGAAGCGTTATATAACTGTAATATGCATGTCTTAAAATAGTTCTAAAGTTAATTTCTTTAACCCTTTATGTACTAACGGTACTTTTAAGTCCCACCTATTTTGTCGACTAATTTAAGACCTGCATGTCCTGGCGTTATTTGTAAGTCCAATGTGTATCATTCAATGTTGTCTTAATATGGCCTATGAATAGAATTACAAAATTAAATTCAGGACAGTTTTCAATACTCTTTCGTTGTAGGTGTCTGCACAATATCCCAAAGGATTCCCCACCAGTACGTAGCCACTACTTTCTCTGGGGATCCAGCGTCGAGAGGTAAGTAAAACCATGGCGCTATGGTTAGCAGTTTTAGTATTGCAGATATTACTGACTTCGATGTGACGCTATCAAGCTGAATAAATAACTATGGCCTGCTTTCAACCTTTTTGTTCCTTTGTACCCCCCCCCCTTGGCAGTCTGAGAGGTTCCCATGTACCCCTAAAAATTACGGATCAGAAATTAATAAACTTATATTGATTTTAATAAGAGCTTCATTTTCTTGTTAGTGAAAGGTTTGTGGAATATCCTTTAAGTCCCTCATCCAGGTTCGTAATTAATTCCTTGGATATGACTTCTTGAACTGTGGTGGTTTAGCCTGTTTTTGCCAACAAGCTCATTAGTACGAAAGGAAAGTTTAGCAACTGCACAACAAATCATGTTCAGGTGTTTTGGGATTTGATTTACCCCCCCCCCCCCTGAAAATATTGACTCACAAAGCTATGTTTATGAAAAGAACGGTGCTCGAATAGCAGGTTTAGCAATATTTTAGTTGTATGAGTTTCGCACCATGGTTCTACTCTCACACCCCTATGTAGGTCCAGTAGTAGTGACATTTTCTAACCATAACAACTTAAATCAACGAAACACTCTTTCCGCTCCTTATTTTCCCTTGGCCTTGTGTAGTATTAAGTTAAGATTTATCTAACTCTGCCAATTTGAGGTCAATAAGTGCAGTGCCAAAGGTGCATATTTGGAAGAGGCCGGACTTTATGGTGTGTGGAACAGCCTGCCATAACTGTCATGTAAAATAATTTTGAATGAAATACTTGTGTGTAACCACTATTAGTAAAGAATGAAAGTCGAGGAAGATAATTCATAGTAACTATAAACTGTTTTTATTTAATGGTCGACATGAAGCAAGCGTTATAGATAAATATTTATTTTTACTAGCTTTTTCAAGACCGCCGAGCCAAACAATTTTAAACTCGACACTGCAATGCCTTGTGTGCGGAATAATATATCTGGCGAATATCAACTTCGCACAATAATCGATTATTGAGTAATCGCGGTGTGCACTCACACACCGATTTCTTCAATTGTAGTGAGATGGTCTGTGAGAACTACTGCACCATGCGATGTTGTACTCATTTTGCAGAGAGATTTTAAGAAAAGCTGAGGCAACGAAAGTTGACGCAAAGACGGCGCTTCTCAGTCCCAGGTCACATTCCTCCCCTTACGGTCTCCGGTTCTATCACCCCCCCCCATTTTTGAATTGTCATGATGTATTTCTTTTTCACCGTTATACTTTTACAGTAGTAATTATTGAAATTATGTATCCCACCCCTGGAAGCCCAGTTCCCCATGTTTGAGAAATCGCTGTTCTAATATTTGATATTCCGAATATCTACTTAATACTCGTATCATTCTTATATTTCAGGCGAATGCTCCGTGAAGTGGCACAATGGGAACATCTCAGTTCTGGTCATGGTTAGAGGATATAACAAGATTTTAGCAATGTGAATCGTCTTCACATCCAAAGTTTTGCAAATGTGCTTTCTGTAAATTTTCCAAAAAAGATTTTAAAAATACTTGTGATTTATATTTCTAAACATCTACATATATCTCACTTATTACTTTGTTACTTTCGCACAATAACCTATAAATATAAAAAAATCTTAACTTATTTTATTGAAGACGTCACGTTAAATTTAGTCTCTGCTTGAAAAGTTGAGTTTCTACTTCGTATTGAAGTCTTCGGTCAACAGGACATATTATCGTGTGTGTATTTATTGAACTCTGACAACCATCCTTTGTCCATTAATTGTCTATGGCTTAATATAGACTGTTCAGGGTTATTGGTAGTCAGAAGTCGGTCGCTTGATCTATTAAAGATTGTAATGTATAATGACTAACCACCGAGTAAAACTACAAGGTTGTGGTATTTGACATCCTCCATGTCCACTCACTTCTCTAAGAACTTAATTGAAACAAAAATAAACTTTCAAAATTGTTTTTATATATCGTTATTTCTCTTGCGTTTTAAGTAATAAAAACTGAAACTGCTTTTCACGTTGTTTTTTTTTTTTTTTTTTTTTTTTTTTTTTTTTTTTAAATTCTCACTGCAAAGATCTCAATCTGTGACGTTGACCTCTAAGGTCACCAGAGGTCATTTTAAAACAATTCTCCAAATTGTTTGCACCAATGAAAATAGACATGGGGTAAATCTTTTCATGACGAAGCTCATATGCAATGTAATTTTGACCTTTGAGGTCACAAGAGGTAATTTCTAGCCAATTTCCAAACTTGTGGCCACAATTTCGCACCAAACCTGCTGAATCTTTGCATATGGGTTACATCCTCTTGCGTTGAAGGTAACAGGCTAGGTGAAGTTGAGCATGGCGGTCACTATAGGTCATTTCTACACAATTATCCCAGTTTTTTGTAATACTTTGGCTCGTATGGAACTGAAATTTGGAATACGGGTATGTCTTTTGATGGCAAAGGTCATAGACAATGCGAATTCGACCTCCATAGTCATTCAAGGTCACCTGAGGACATGTCTAGCCAATTTCCCGAGTTTTGGCCACAATTTTGCACAAGAGTTCATCTTTACACGGTGACAGTTATAGCCAATGAGAGCCTTTTCTGGTCATTTCTAGCCAACTAAAGCAATTCATAGTATAATATTGCGTTTATGAAGTACAGACATTCCTTTTTGACCTCACTAATGGTCAAGCTGATACGGTCAAATTCAATTTCAGTTATTTTTACGCCGGGTAACCATGCTAGTCTCTAATATTCAACAATTGTCTCGTTCTCGTTCGTCTCTAATTTAATAAACACTTCTTCTATTGACTATTTTTGGAGCAACTAACGAGATCCCCCCCCCCCAATTAATTTGTGTTTTTAAACACTTTCTTCTTTGCCTTAGAGAAAGCATTAAAATAACGAGTGCATTCCTTACCATCTCTTAATATGGGTATTTTCTAAGTTACAGTTAGTCTGTTAGTCCTCAAGTGCACTGAGACAAAACGGATGAGAGTTTGAGTCTCGCCGAGAGCGTATTCTTTCTGGCCAGTGCTGATGTCTGTAGACTGCCGATCTGAAAAGTTGCGAGGAAAAAAGAACTAGAATTAAGATGAAGGAAACTTAGTAAAACAATGATGGTTGACGATGCTTCATCTAATAACAAGAACCATAAGTTAAACGATGCGTCCACCATCCTTACGTCCATATCTGTCCATGTGATTACCTCAATTACTAGCAACCTACAATTAGTGACGAACATTTTAGCAAAGGTCTTCTTAGCGATAGCCAGTAATTAGTAACTTTTCTTTTCTATATATAAATGTAATTGAGACTATACAAATGTAAACATTTTTTTAAATATAAACGTTTTGAGAAAATTTGTACTGGAAGCCGCAGATAGAAAAAAAAATGGTGCCTTTAAATTGAGTCCTACATACTTGGCCGTCGACTTCCCTCAGCAACCGTGGCGGTGGAGGAGAATATTACACCCGAAGGTCTGACCTAGATTTCAAATCAATGTAACTTGAAACTAAAAAGTCGCGAATCTTTCCCCACTCCACGAGAAAAGAAAAATAGGAAGAGGAGAGGCTGGCTTTCGAAGAGACGGGATAGCGGAAGAGCCGTGCGTGATTGAGTTTCCAAATAATAAATGATTTCCGATTTCAAAGGGATTCTAAATGAAGTAGTAGGAGTAGTAGCATTACTAGTTATGGTAGTAGTAAGAGGAAGATGATGTTCACCCGAAGTTTCATATCAATCCAACATAATACGGCTGAGAAAATTGATACTAACATATAAGGGACCGACAGACAGACCAAACAAAAAGTGTCCTATAGAGATGCGTGGACGCATCTAAAAATTCAAAATATTAACATAAAACAATTTTACTATTTTTTGCATCTGAAAAATAGACTAAGCTCGTCTTTTGTAGGTGTCAGGTACTTGGTACCATTTTCATCGAATTCGATCTTTTTTATCATCAAAGCTGGAGGTGCCGGTGGCCTAGTGGTTAACAGCACGGGAAATGGAATTTGCGAGTAGAGTTCAAACTCCGACTGAGACAATCTGCGTTCACTTCGTATTAATACACTTGGGAAAGGCATGAATCGATATCTTCTCCCCATCCCCAGCTATGAGTAAATAGAAGGTGAAGTGAGCGACGACGCTTCGGGTGCTTGTCGCCTCTATGGCACACCTCGAATGAGTCTAGCCGGAGACAGGGGAGCAAACAGAAAACTGGTCCAAGCAGGGACCGCTTCGCCATCCCTAGCGTAAGGGTGATATTTGATTCAATTTGAATCTTAGCATAGTCTGACACAAGTCCAAAATAGTGGGGCATTTGTGAGGTTCGAACTCACTAACTGTAGGTCGACCAAGATATCGCGCTATGGTAGGCGACCGTCTTTTTATCACCTAACGCTTTTCGAAGTTCTTATCAATCAAACGCCAATATTTTCTTCTGCCTTTTGGAATTGCGTTCAGACAACTTGAATTGTATGGCATATAGAAGACCCCCTCCTTATTTCAGCTAGGAATATTAAGAAAAAAAACGCATTTCCCTGGATTCTTCTCATTTATCACTGAGTTTTTAACAACTCCTCAAGTTCTGGCCAATGTGGGGTTGAACAGCAAAGGTTACGTTTACCTTTTGAGTTAAGCGAAGCCTTCTCTTGGTGCCGATAACCTTTGATTTAACTACAAGAGTACCAAGAGCTAACATTAGTCTACGCAATAATGAGCGGTTCTGAGAAATTGTACGCAGTAGATAAATTCCTGCAATTTTGAAAGAAATGTGATCACGCACACACAAAAAATATCAGTATTCAATTTCCACATGCAACTCGAAATATTTACCACAATTGAGCAAAGTTATATAGGAAATGTATAATAAAGAAGCCTGTTCGGAAAGTATCCAGCCATTTAATATTAACGAGGAAATGACCTATCTAGGGCAATACCACCCAAATGCCTTGGGACCTCACCCACTTATGCGAGAGTCCCTTACACTTTTTAAAGTCGGCAAAGTCCTCTGTTGGGATCACCATCAGCTGTTTCGTCACGTTCTCCTTAATCTCGTCCACGGTCTGAAATCTCTTTGAGAAAAGCCAGAAGTCGCAGTCATTCTAATTCTGATTGAAGCTGTTTGTGTTCAAGTTCGCACTAATATCCTTCGGAAAGGTATGAATACACTACCCCCTGTGCTTATTTCCATCGCCTGATCTCTTGACAGAATGTCTCATCATTGGTATTCCATGATGGTTCTGAAGTGATTGGGTGAGCACATGAGTAAACCATTCTCCCATAACCACATTACTTCCACATGTTGTAAGAGCAAAAAGCTTTTGCCCCCAATATGAACCATGACAGATAGTTACGTATATCCTACCAGCAAGGCTTATGAGAGGAGGTAGGAGGCACATCTTACCCGGGCGATTCAAATTGGGCCTGGGGACCAGAGACAGGATGACTAATGGAGGAGGAGAGTGGGTGGGGCGAAATAAAATTGTGTACCCCCTGATAAAATTCCTCTTGGTGGCCCTTGCCCACCAGTGCCAATGGTCGGTGTACGGGCCCAGGTAAGAACCAGAATTTCAGATACTGATTTTCAAGGCAAACAGGCCCTCCCCACTTGAAAGATTGTTGCATCTCTTCTTTACTCCCCGTTGGGCTTTGTGCCAGATTCAGTTTTCAGCAATTTTTTACTCTCTGGATTTGGTATTTTTAGTAAAATCGCTGTAATTTTCATGGCAGAGAAACTTCGAGAATTTTCTCTACACAGACAACTTACCAGAGGCAGCAACTGTTTATCCACGTCATTGTTTGACAGAATTTCGATTGTTCTTACAGTGTATATAAAAAAATCAATTAGGCCAAAAAAAGGTATATACAGAGGAAGAAACAAAATTTGTCTTGTAGGCGTAGGTATTGACAGGTAATGCCGCTTTTCGAAAGTTCGTTTCACACCAATTTTTCGCGTGAACGAAAAAAGGCGAAAATTGCGTTCAACATTTGGCCATTATAGAAGCAGTGCGCACCCTCTTCCTCTCAGTCTCCTGTATCTACCACCACCACAAACCACCGACGACTCGGCCTAACATGTCATCATTTTTGGGTCTTGGAACGTTCAAAGATTTCCCCATACTAATTAATGGTAATTGCTTCTTCACTTTACGCCATTTCGGCTTACGAAAGGTGTTTATAGTAACGCTCTATTTTCTGATAGCGGGTTAAACCTGGATACTCTGAGGAAGAAAGAAAGGGACATACAGACAACAGAGAGAGAGAGAGAGAGGGGCGACGCAAGAACAAGCCTGCTTATGCAGTTAATGTTATATTTATCATGTAGCAACTGCTAATAATTTATTGTAGGATAACGGAAATAGCGAAAGGTTATTCTGAACAAAAGAGCATCGATGACCTCACATATTCCAATGACTAAGTTCACCTTGCTAGAACGGCTGACCTCGTAGCTTAAATAGTCACGCTTTTCCTATCGGAGTCCAGATAAAGATAATCCCAGGTAGCAGGTTTAAAAGATTAAAGAAGTTAACCTGCAGCCAAATAGCGGAGAGTGACAGCTAGTCGTTCATTGGGTGGAAATGTGTATCCTCTCGAATTGCTGGTGTTATCAAATCCACAACTTGTTGAAAGTGGGCAGGCATCATACTGTGACCCGATATCTCCGCGCACGTCTACGTGGCGCCGATAACTGAACGCCATCTTCCCAGCGCACGACCTTACCGCGCAAGGACAATTCGGCGCTCGGATAACTCAGCGCAAGGGGGAACCAACACAAATAAACTATGATATTAAAACAATTAATTGAGATACAACAATTATTTTTTGTGTTTAATTATTTTAGTGAATTGATTCATTTCTGTAGTTCAATTTGATAATTTATAGTTCGCAGCTTCCCACGGTGCATGTTCCCAATTTGTATCTGTTGGGCTTAAAAAGTTTAAGCCCAAAACGCTAAGCTAAGTGTTCAGCATTTTACGAGAACACTTCAAGTCCACTGTCCAAATTCTATGGATCGTAGAATTAATTTTTGATGAAGATATATACATGTATATATCGTTAGAAAGGAAATTTCATCAGCTTTCCAACGGTGTATATTACCATTGTTGGGATTAAAAAGTCACAGTCCAAAACGTGAAGTGCTAAGTACTCAGCATTTTACGAAGAAAGCTTCAAATACACAGTCCAAAGTCTATGGATCGTAGAATTAATTATTGATGAAAGTAAATATATGTATATATCGAGAATGTCATCGGCTTCCCAATCGGTGTATGTTCCCAATGTGTATCTTGTGGTTCCAAAATGTTACAGCCCAAAACGCGAAGCTAAGTATTCAGCATTTTACGAGAAAACTTCAAGTCCATAGTCCAAATTCTATGGATCGTAGAATTAATGTTTGATTGTGGTATATACATACATATATATATATATCGTTAGAAAGGGGATTTTATCAGATTTCCAAGTATCCGGTGTATGTTCCCAATATGTATCTGCTGGGCTTAAAGTGTTACAGCCTAAAACGTGCTGCTAGGTATTCAGCATTTTACGATGAAAACTTCAAGTACACAGTCCAAATTCTATGGACTGTGGAAATAATTTGTGGTATATCCATATACATATCGTTAGAAAGATAATTTCATCGGCTTTATAACGCTGTATGTTCCCAATTTATATCTGATGGGCTTAAAAAATTACAGCCCAATGCGTGAAGCTAAGTATTCAGCATTTTACGATGAAAATTTCAAGTTCACAGTCCAAATTTATGGATTGTGGAATTAATTCTTGAAGTAAATATATATATATAGCTATATATCGTTACAAAGGGAATCCTATCAGCTTCCCAACGCTGTCTATTGTCTATTTGTATCTGTTGGGTATGAAAAGTTACAGCCGAAAACGTGAAGCTTGTTATTCAGCATTTTACGATAAAAATTCGAGAACACAGTCCAAATCTATGGATTGTGGAATTAATGGAGGTATGCACATATATATATCGTTAGAAGGAGAATCTCATCAGCTTTCCAACAGTGTCCCTTGTTAATTTGTATTTCTTGAGCATGGTGAGTTACAGCCGAAAACGTGAAGCTAGGTATTCAGCATTTTACGAAAAAAGTCCGAGTACACAGTCAACAATCTATGGATTGTGGAATTAATCCTTGTTGGAGATATACATATATATCGTTAGGAGGGTAATTCTATCAGCTTTCCAACGGGCTATGTTATACATGTGGATCTTTTGATCCAAAAAGGCAACAGCCGAAAATATGAAGCTAGGTATGTAGCATTCTTCAAGGAAATTTCAATTACATAGCAAGATTTCTATGGATTGTGGAATTAGTTCTTGATGCAGGTATACACATATATATATCGTTAGAAAGAGAATTTCATCAGCTTTCGGATCGTGTATCTTGTAAATTTGTATCTTTTTGGCTTAAAAGGTCACAGCCCTAAACGTGAAGCTAGGTGTTGAGCATTTTACGAGAAAGCTTCAAGTACACAGTTCTAAGTCTATGGATTATGGCATTAATTCCCGATGGAGGTATATACATATATATATCGTTAGAAAGGGAATTTTATCGGCTTTATTAGCTTCACATTTTGGGCTGTAACTTTTTAAGCGCAACAGATAAAAATTGGGAACATTCGGAAGCTGATAGAATCCTCTTTCTAACGATATATATATATTTTCATCAATAATTAATTCTACGATCCATAGACTTTGGACTGTGTACTTAAAGTTTTCTTCGTAAAATGCTGGGTACTTAGCTTCACGTTTTGGACTGTGACTTTTTAATCCCAACAGATACAAATGGGTAACATACACCGTTGGAAAACTGATAAAATGTCCTTTCTAACGATATATACATGTACATACCTCCATCAAAAATTAATTCTACGATCCATAGAATTTGGACAGTGGACTTGAAGTGTTCTCGTAAAATGCTGAACACTTAGCTTAGCGTTTTGGGCTGTAACT
This sequence comes from Architeuthis dux, assembly GCA_006491835.1. NCBI lineage: Eukaryota > Metazoa > Mollusca > Cephalopoda > Oegopsida > Architeuthidae > Architeuthis > Architeuthis dux. The sequence goes on along the minus strand of VCCN01003439.1, from coordinate 6,051,298 downwards.
TTTTAAGCCCAACAGATACAAATTGGGAAGCTGATAAAATCTTCTTTCTAACGATATATATCTATACTTTAATCAAAAATTAATTCTAGGATCCATAGACTTTGGACTGTGTACTTTTCCAACGATATATATATATTTATCTCCTTCATTAACTATATCCACAATTTTGTCTATAAAGTATACAGACACTTCCTTGTAAAATCCTGAAATACCTATAAATTAATGTTTTAGGGTAAAATAAAGTGGATTTTTGAATTCCTCATGTCTTAAACCCATGATATAGCCTTTTAAAGTACTCAGATATGTCAACTGGGAGACGAGATATGAAATTCTGTTTTGTTGATGTATGCTGGCAACCATTTTGTTTTATGCAAATGAGGTAGTTCTTCCCAACTTTTTTCTGAAAGAGAACATCCTATGGAACATTTTGGTACCCTAAAAGTAGAATCATGGTGGAGGGGGGGTGCACGGTAGAACCTGCTGGCCCCCGGACTATTTATTATGGAGATGGTTCAAGCTGGCGCCCACATTTCTCACAGAAGCTCCGATACCAAAATCCTAGTATGGACTTCTTTCCTCTACAAAACTTCCGGACACCGGCAACCATCCTCCATACTACTACTCATGAAAACGAAATCAACATTATTGTAGTCAAAGATACATCGTGTATTTCCAAAACAACCATGAGCATCGGGAATCAAAGATAACTGGGATAGAGGTCAAGGGTTTTCCCTTTGTCTTATCAAATTGAAATCGAGACTCAGGATAGGTCTATTATATACCTATGAACTAGCAAAAAATTGTTGAAGGGGATAATTGGTTTATTTACTCTTTCTGTAATCTTAAAGCTAGCTTTTTGCAGCATTTTTAGAAAAAAAACTAATTTTTTTATCAAACTTCGAACATAGGGTGCTTGATGGGAACATGATCCCCCCAAAAAACTCATATAAGAACCTTTTCTTCCGTTGAGACTGATTGTAAAAATAATCAATTGTAAAATTTTCAGTGCCAAACACTCATATTTTAAGTCTACAAAAGCAAAGTACTGCTTTGTTTAGATACTTTTTAGTTATATTTGTTAAAATAATGTAGATTTAGGGTGTGTAAAAATATATAATATTCACGTAATTTTAAGATGATTTTCAAAGAAGTTAATCAATTTAAAAAAATATTTTTAATAGCTGCTGTATATTAAACACCACCATAGTTTTATGTACGTCAAACCAAAGATTACCAAAACCAGTAATCCGTTAACCACTGGGCTGCAAATCATGTGCTACCGAGCCACGAGTCACTCAATAGAAATCGTCATATGACCAATGTCTTTTGGCAGCATGCCGTGTTATGGGTGATCAATTAAAAAATTGGAAGTTTAAGTGTGAACACTGTAAGACACAAATCAATTTTGCATAAACGTTTTTTCTAGACATAATGTGTAAATTTTCAACCCTCTAGCTCCATTGGTGCAACCTGTATGTGTGATACAAACATACATAGCCAGTCAGGTTTATTCAATTTTTAAGCGATTCTGCCTATGTTGACAGTTTCTAACAGTGTAAATCACCAGTCTGCAGCGGTTAGCAAGCTCATCTTGCAAATTGATTTGCTAAAGTAGTGAGTTCGATCCTCACTGGGTGCCCCCACTACTGTGGCTTGATGTCAGATTAATCTAAGCTTAGTAAAGATAACAAGTCTAAGCTATAGACAGGTTGTCCCATAAATAATGCCCAATTTGTCCCAAAATTAACGCCAGTTCTATCCAAGGGAAGCATCTATTTAATAGTTGCTTTTAATAGATTAAAAGCAACTGCTAAATTGTTGTTTCTCTTAGATAGATCTGGCGTTAATTTTGTGACAAATTAGGCATTATTTATGGGACAACCTGTCTATAGCTTAGCTTACTCTGGCACAAGTGTGGGGATCAAACTCATTTATTATATATACAAGTTGTTATGAACCGTTTGCAGCATGACCTGGACACCACTTGTTCCCTGTGAATGTATTTGTATCCAATTGATAATGTAACAAAATACATCTGGTCACTTGAACTGTAACACCTGTCTTCCACTATATGTCACTCTCAACAAATTTGATTTGACTCAAGCACTACTGACGTCACTCAACTGCATTTACACACCCTGGTCCTCAGCCAAACAGGTGTGGAAGGAGATGAGAGTAGTCAACTATCCAACAACTAGCCATTTGCCTATGATTGGCACTAATCAGTCCTGGAGTTGCTGATTCATAGACCAGCGTCTCTTGTCTCTCTGCACTTCTTTCTTTTGGGAAAGTTGCCGATCAATAATAAAGTAAAACGGGATTTCTTTTTGTCAAACTCCAGTGTGAGGTGGAGTTGACAGAGTGTACCATAACAACAGTAACAGACGCCTCCCGTAAACAAATGTATTTTTCACATTATTTTAAGTAGAAAGATTATTTCAAAATCCAGTTAAGCAATCATTAAATTAACTAATTTCCATTGAATCCTATGGACATCTCATTAGCCACTTCAGCCACAATGATTAAGAGGAACACATATCCATAGTAATAAAATTTTTAAAAAAGACTTAAAAAGCAGCTAAACTTTACTAATTTTGGAGAGCTGAATACAAAACTGACACTTTGGCCAGTTGGCTCTAGTTAAAAAAAACCCTGTGACTTGGCAAAAGGCCAGTAGATAAGAGCATCTTCAATAGAAGTGAACTTCTGCAAACAAGAGACTTAAAAAAAGAAAGAAAAACAAGTACATAATCCCTTATCCCAAATTTTGAAAATGGATGTGTCATCTGCTGCACACATTTGGTGTCAAACCCACACTCAACTAAGGTTGTCTTGTTCACTTTTGCTGTTGTTGTTCTCTGCTAGGTAGAGCACAGCTGAAGTTATTATTTTAACATGGCCCATGCCAGGCAGTTGTGTCTCGGTGCTCCTACTAGTCAGACATACTTCTGCTGCTCAGATATTTTATATTTAAAAAAAAAAAAAAAAAAAAAAAAAAAATAATACTTTGAAGAGTGTGAAAATGTCAAAAAGAGCTGCAGATTCTCCCAGATAATCAACTTAATTGTCTACCCTATATAAGGTACCTGTAATATCATTCTGAAAACAGTCTGGTCCCAATGGTTTCGGATAAGAGATTTTGTACCTGTAAAAATAAAGCCAGCTTTAATGAAGTGTTTGGTCTACCGTATATGCGGGTATACAAGACAGACATTTAATCTTGGACCCCCCCCCCAAAAAAAAAAACTGGTATTATGACTAAGGGACCCTACCAAGGTTCAATATAAGGTTATGGGGTTTGGAGGAGTTGCAGTGAGCAATAGTCCTTCAAATACCCTTGAAACCATTCATCTTATAGTCCGGCATATACGGAAGATGTTATAAATTCAACATTTGAATCTTGCAACAAATTCGATTTATTTATTTTATTATAATAATTGTTTTCAGGGTCCCAAAATCCACAGTTTGTCTCTTAACTCTTGAATTCATTCTAGAAAAAAAAAATTCAAAGGGAAATAACTCATGATTAAAATTACCTCCCTTGCACTTTTTGGTAAATTTCTTTTTCTTTAATTCACAAAGGAGTTCCATTTAAAAAAAATCCTATTCATTGAAGAGTTCCACCATGGTTACAAGTGGTCTATGAATTTAAGAGTTAAAGCACAAAATTCATTGCCAGATTTGTAGACTTGTGTTAAGCAAACACCATGGAATTAAAACATTGTTACACCAAGACAAGAATTGGTCCTGCAAGAATAATCGACATAGAAAAAGGCTTTACAACTTCCTTTAGATAAAAAAAAAAAAAAAAAAAAAAAAAAATTGTGAAGAAAACCCTCACCAAATCTTCGTTGATTTTATGGAAGAAGATCAAGCTTAAATCGTTTTTAAAAAGATTGGGGGGGGGGGGGTGACCGAATCAAATCCAGAACTGCCAGAAATGTCTCTAATTTTGAAAAATCATGCAAATGTAGAATCGGCTTCATAGGTTGATCAACAAGTCTGGTTGTGGGTTTGAGTCTCACCGCTGGTTATTTTGTGTTTGTTTACAGCTTCCCTGCATTAATATATAGTATCTAAGACCATTTGATTTAAAAAAAAAATACTAATTATGTAAATATTACACTGCATCCAATGCACTCGTATTATGATTAGGGGGACATGTACTGAAGCTCAATATGGACAGTTATTTGGCTTGGATGAGTTGCAGTGAGCAGTAGTCTTCCAAATACACTGGTAAACCATTTGTCTTATACAGTATTTAAGCTCTAATACAAATAATGTCTTAGTGAAAATTAATCGGATTTTTAAGCCTAACATAAAAAAAATTTACAATCTTAAAAAAAAAAACAAAAAAAAAAAACAACTTCAGATTTGTACGAAACTAAAAAAAATACAAATCTATAAGGGTATTTATTTCTACCAATGAATTAATGCGGCACAAAGTCTGATAGTCTTTGAATATCTTAAATGAAACATCGTCAGTTATTAATTAGTTAATACTGTGAATTATTTGAATTTCTATGAAACTATTTTCTAAGGAAAAATAATACCAAATTTTTTTCAGTTGAAGAGTCCATAGTTTCAAAAGGTGAGAGGTACTTTGCAAAGTTTTTACCCCAGTGAGAGAGTCAAGTGTTACGGACAGCAAACCAAAATCACACGGTTCATTATTAGTATATATAGTAAAGCATGAATTGGTATCAGATCACCAATACTATATGAGGAGTGAACCCACTAACAACGGCCAGCAAGATTAGATTGCTGATCAATGCTATAGGACGTCTATCCTGATCTGGTTTTTTTATAGAAAAAAAAAAAAAAAAAAAAAAAAAAAAAAAAATACTGAATTAATTTACTGGGAAAAGAACAGTTTAAAACAGTGTTACAACCAAGAAAATCATGCCGTTCATTAGAGTAGATTCTTTTTTTTTCCAGTGGAGGTTGGATTGGTGAACGATTACCGGGATGGAAAATGGAATTGACTGAGGTGGATAAAATAACAGGGCAGACTGGGCTCTAGCCTTGGTTGGTAACCAGTCTATGAGAGTGACAACTCTGAATTCAACACCAGGACTGGAATCTACTCCTCCTAACTATGGGTAAAAATAGCAAAAAGAAAGTGGGGCCTGAGGCTTCATCGGCACAAGCAGATCCAGGATTTCATTCATCTTATTGCAACTCTCAGGTCGTTATTCATGTAAGCAGCATGGATTGAAAAATTCCAACTATTATATCTAATACTACTAGTTTAAATGAAGAAAACAAAATGGTGGCATAGTGAAGAAGAAAGTAATATAGCTATATAGTTAACTTGAATGACACCAACTGTTTGAGCTATTGTAGCCTGATCGGTAAGGTGCTGTGATAGTAAGACTCCCAAGGATAAGGGATACAAATTCAAATCTCACCAGAAGCTTATTCTTTATTTTTGATTCATTCTTCTTGATTAAATAGTCATAGAATAACAACCCAGCTAAGAGTTGCAATAAAGAGAGAAAAAGATGAAAGAAATACAGGTCAACAATTAATAAGATGAAACAAGACCTTTTTTGAGACGGTTCAGAGTGAGAAGTTGTTTCAGACCATAGGTCACAATAAAATAGCATAAACATTTAAATAGGTATTTACTTATTAATGACATTATGATATAAACTATCATATTTAAGATAAAGTATGCAAAATATAATTTTATTTTACTCGTTCTGCTTGTATCAAACAGATGCTACACTCTAAAACACACATAAGCATCTTGGGAATTTCAAAACAACCACTGAAACACATATTCACAGATTGTCTGTGGGTATCTGTAGCTACTCTTCAGTCGATTTCCAAATGTTATTTTTTGCTTTTATATAAAAAGAATTACTGTGCAATTTAAAATTTAATTTTAGTTTAAACTCGAGGAACATTTCTTTTTCTACGTTGAACTACAATGGGTACTAAAAAAAAAAAAATTTTTTTAAAAATGGTGGAACAGAATTTAAACCTGTCTTCCTATATGAAGAGAAAAAAAAGGTGGTATTAAAAATTACGCACCAAGCAGATACCAATACCTCAAAAGTGGGATGAAATTTAATCCACAATGATTCTAAGTTTGTATTTAAAAAACAAAAATCATTTGGAAAATGACCAAGTTTACATTTATTTAAATTTTTTTTGTTGCTTGATAGCCTTCATCTAATATGTATGAAAAATTTTTTTAAAAATTAAAAAAAAAAAAAAAAAAAAAAAAAAAAAAAAAATTATTTTACAAGAATACTTAAAACTTTTTATTAGAAAATAGAGGACTTTATGATCCAGAAATTAAAGGTTTGGAACTGACTGTCTTCTAAAGAAGAACAGATACTACAATCTAATCTTAGAAATTCACTGGGGAGGAAAGACCACTAGAAAAGATAATGAAACTAGCAAGTCTTCTTTCTCTTAATCACAACTTGTCTTCTTTGTCTCAGGTTTAATTGCAGTGTCAAATGTTAATGTAGCAAAATAAGAATTGGCCCAGGACAATCTCCCAGATGGGTGAACTTTTTCGTAAATCTTTTACATTTTTGGCATTTCTGGATTTGAAGGGTGTGTACAACTTGATGACAAACCCTAAAGAGATATGTTTTCCAGACGTTTATGAATGTGTATTGTGATCACAGAATACAAAAAAAAAAAAAAAAA
>VCCN01003439.1:6015134-6041382 GCA_006491835.1 Architeuthis dux | reverse complement strand
TTTTTTTTTTTTTTTATTAATCAGTTTTTTTTCTCTTTAAGGCAAACCATGGTTTTACCTGAAAGTAAAACCTTTCCTTCTGTCGGTGAAGGTAACTTGAGACCGAAGTGAGAAGTAGAAAGAAAATTGGGGGAAAAAAAAAAATCATAATCACATAGAAAAGAAATAGCAATAAGTACAGTTCAGCAATAAGCAGTTTTTGAGGTGGTAAAACAAAAAACAAACAAACAAAAGCACCACAGAAAAATTAATAAATTATTTCTGAACGTGAAAGTCGTTAAGTTTTTTTATGTTTCGTTATTTTTGGGGTGTGGGAGTGAGAAAGGAAAGTTCACAAATGTATATTTTTTATACATTTACTGATGATAATTAGGATAAATTTTTTCACGTTAAAAATAAATTTTCTTCTGGTGGTTTTGATCGCCGAAGAAGAGATTATTAAAACATAAAATAAAAGGAAGAGATTGGTTTTGAAGTAGGAGGCTTTTGTTTAAAAGAAAAATTAAAACAAAACAAACAAAAAAAACCCCAAAAACCCCCTGATATTGCCGATACAACATCTTATCTAAACATTTTAGACATCAATGTGTCTTTGATAACGTAGAAAATAAAATGAATTTCTAAAGAGCAAGAATTACAATAAATCGTTTTTAGGGCACCATCTGTTTCAGGAAACATGACAATAGAATAAAGCATGTTTGTTTGGTCAGGAGACCACCTTATAGTAAACAGAACCGAACAAAAGCAGAAAAAAAAAAAAAAATATCTAACGATTTTCATTAGATTATTCATCATACTTAATTTAAAAATTGCTCGTCTATGGTTGTTTTTTTTAAATTGCTTTCTTCGACTTTGAGATATTAAATGCTGTCAAATAAAGCGCATCTACAATATGGAACAGAATTGGAGAAAAAAAAACTTATTACAAAGATAGAGAGAGAGAGAGAGAAAAAAAATGGTGTGTTTTACTGAAGATCAAGTGACAGCAAGTCTCTCCACAATCGGCTAGAATCCCGAGGTTATGTCCTTGGGTGTTGAAGAGACTTGATGTCACTTGATCTCCAGTGAGATCCACCAGTCACTGGTGTGAAAACTAACAAAAATAATTAAAAGAAAGAAAAAAAATCAGGAGGAGGAGGAAGTGTTTTATAAGTGATATACTGAGTTAGAGTAGAGACTTGATGTTGTGATGGGAAATAATAAGATCAACCATGCGGAGAGGCCAGCAATGAAAAAGAATATAATTCTTGTCCGCCCGGGTTGTGAGTGGGCCATCACTTCAGTGAAAGGAGGAAAACCCATGTGGTTGCAGAAGGCATGGGCAATGACCGGGGCTACGATGTGACCAGTCCGGAGAAAGAGAAAAGCCGAATAGGCACCAAAGATGGTCGTGTAGAACAATTGAAAGACAGACTGTTTGAGTCCGTCTTTGAAACCCTGCTGTCCGAGAATGACCCGTTCGATCATGTGGTGGAAATGGGCCACTCCGAAGAAGAGGGGACAACAAAACACGGCATACCACTCCCCAATCGAGGGGACCAAGACGGGTAACATGCACGCACGAAATATGAATTCTTCGGAGAAAGGGGCCACTAAGTGATTTCTTAGCCAGATGAGGGATTTGAAGCTGTTAGACCAGTATTTCGGTTCCAGGTAGAGATTGAAGACACCGTCGATGTAATGCAGGTAAAGGGGTCCAGCAAAGAGGACCATGGTCAGAAAGAGTGGCAGGACAAGGGCCGGGATTAAACCCCAAAATCTCAGTCCGAGCCATTCAAAGAGGGTCCGGCCATTGAGGTTGGTAGACGAAGGATAGGACCCGAAACACCAAAGAAGCGGCGGAACTATCAAGGCAACGATCCCGACACTGACGAACCTTCGCTTGATTATTTCCGGATGATCCCTGGTTCTGTTTCCATTGTTGATCCAGGCATAGAGGCTTCCCACGTAGATCACGGCGAACAAGAGGCACAACAAGACGGCTTGCCAGGCATCAAGGGTGAACACAACAGCCTCCATGTTTCCGGCCAAGGGCGGATAACTGGCGCTGACAAGGGCACACAACTCGAACGAAACACTACAACGTTTCCACCTTTTGTTCTCTCTCTCTCTTTTTTTTAGTCGCTTTCTTTGTTAAATGGATAGTTTTTTTTGTTTTTTTTATTGAAAAAATTCACCTGTCGAGAAAGAGAAAAAGGTAAAATTGTTAACATTTCAATTTATCAAATAAAAATTGAAAATTAAATATTTTGCAGAAGCTTAAAATGACGAACGGGACGGAAACGAAACGGGGAATGTTAAGTTTTCATGAAATTTTACATGAGTGGTAAACATCATAATGAGACAATGTCTATTGTCTCTATATCAGAAATATGGCTAGAAATATAAATAATGATACTTAAAGAGACGTCATTGTGTGCCAGTATCTGTTTAATGAAATTGAAAGGCAGATAAAAGAATTATCAAAAATAAATGTTTTAAATTAAATTATAGCAAGTGCCAGGTGTACAAAAAGTCTGGAATACTTTCAGGCATGTAAAATTCCAATATTTTTTTAAAGTCATATTTGTGCACCTGTAAATATAAAAAAAATTATTTTATTTGTCTATTTAATCCATTTGTCTATCTTAAAACGATCTGACAAAACTGAATTATTTATTAATTATTAGTTATAACCTGAAGATTTATTTTAAATTAAGCAGAGTCAGGTAGCAATGCAGATTCTGGTTATTTTATATGATCTTCAAAAATATCAGGTTGTTACATATGAAATGTTTTTTGAATAAAAAAAAAAAAAAAAAAAAAAAAAAAAAAAGAAGAGATGAAGGATGATATAAACAACAAAAAAAACGGTGAGTATTTAATCGAAATATGACCCATTTGAAGCAATAATTTGTTCTTATGATCCTTTAATGATGATATGCCATCTCTAAAATTCTTTAGGTTTAGTGGGAATAATTTAATGAAAAGCACAAATTATGGCTTCCCTATTACTGAACCTTTTATTACAGATATGAAGTTCAAAGTGCTTGAAATGATGATGATCTGTTGGAGAAATGTCAGGTGAAGATAGAAAATGCTGCAAGACCCATTTGCCAATTCTCTAAGCTTAGACAGTCAGCAGAGAGGTGTGGGGTTAGATACTCTCATGGAGCATTTCATTCAGTTCATGTAAAACACATTTTCCCAACTTTTTAACCTTTCCCTTCAGATGATCTGATATGGTTGCTGTTGAAGCCCTAAAGTCTTGATGGGTTGTTGGCCACTGTTGATAATTCTTCATCATTAAGAACACGTTGGAGCCTCCCTCAGGATTATTGCTATCCACACTGCCAGACTTAAACCTATTGAACCAACACTGAAAAATTCGCACTGTAGTAATGTTAACTCCAAATGCTTTGTTGACGTCAACAGCAGCTTGAGCAACATTATGTCCTAAATTGAAATTGTACTTGAAAATTAGTCTAACTTGTTGGGTTCTTGAGTTGGCAATTGCAGTTAAGGGCTGAAAAACTTCCAACAATAACAAATTCTATCTATTTACATTGAATACACCAAAATAGGCTATTATTAGTAAACCTGTCACTGTCAGCATCATTCTCGATAATGATGTAAAAAAGAAAGAAAAACGACAATTCATGTGTAACATTCTGATAAAATTTCTATTTTTATTCAAACTTTATTCTAATAAGAAAATGCATCTTTACTTTATGTAATGGTATGGAATGATGTAAAGGTTATCAGCTCTGAAGATGGAACTGGCGAACATAACTTGAATTCCAGCTAAAGCTGTCTATGTTTACTAATGTCCTTGGGAAAGACATGAATTCATGCCTCCGTGTTTTGTCCCATTGCCAGTTATCTTGATCAAGATTTTGTCACTGGCATGCCACAGTGGTTGATGGAGAAATAAGTGGATGAGTGAGCACTTGGGAAAATCCCTCTTCCATAAACATCTAACCTGCCCAGGTAGTAACAGCAAATGGCTGTTACCCTCATGGTCAAGCATGACAAAAATCAATCAAAGCATTGGACAGTAAAAAAAAACCTACCCTGTTAGGAGCCGCCAATGATCCCTATTTTAAACTGCATGAGTGCAAATTAGTGTCATCCAATTGTTCATGTTCAGAGCTGGTCACAGGGTTATGGTTATTTATAAGAGAGTCATTTAACTAAGTGTTTACTCATCCACCCTTTCTTCTATCAACCAGCATAACATGACATTTTATCAAGATATCTGGTGGTGAGATAGAGCAAGGGAGAAAGTTAATGTTTGAATTCCATTTGCCATACTGATAACTGTTAAAAGTACAATGTATCTCTGAATGATTTTTTTTCTGTCAAAGAGCACTTTCACGACTACCAGTACTGCAGTGGGCACCATTTACTTTTCAAGTCAAATTTATATTTGGACTTAATAATAAAAACATACATAATAATATTTGATTCCTATTTAAGATAATGCACAAAACAAATTACTGCAAAACAGCAAGTTTTATAAATTGTTTGTCATTTATTATGGTAAAAAAATCTTTTAAAAAAATCAAGGCAAGTTTATAGTTTTGACTTAATAATGAACATAATGGCAGATATAACATGTAGTCCCTATGTAAAATAGGGAGTATAATACACAAAACAAAAAAAAAACAAAAAATTAATAAAATCCCTATGTAAAATAATGCATAAACTTGGCCGTAACAAGGGGAAAATGTGGTGGTGAGGGGTAACCAAGCCAAATGCAGCTGGGGGGTTGGGGCACTGTAAGTCCCCTTTTGGGGTTCAGGGGGGAAGCCCCAGAAAATGTTGAATTTCTTAGCACCCCAGGACCGAAATTCTTTGCATTATAGCAGTCCGAGATGATAAAATATATTTTTTGGTAATAAAATCTGGCCCTGAAAATCTCACAGTCAATGTGATTTGGGGCACTGAACTTCATTGACCAATGACTCATAGTTAGGAGAGTAGGGTGATATTGCTGTTTGTAAACAATCATCAAGATGCTCATCGGTAAGACAAGATATGTATTGTGATTTTATGATATTAATAGTCAAAAACTGATTCGCAAAGTGATATTATTGTGTATGCTACACTTTATAGAAAAGGAAATTTTTTCTCTTACAACCAAACTCCAAAAGTTCCCATCTGTTATAAATGGTTGTTAGCACAATGCCATTCTGCAGTTACAAAATCTCTAGTTCTAGATCTTCTGTTTTTACTTGAATGAGTCTTCTAACGACTTGCTATATCTGTTATATTTACATGGCAAGTAAAAGGATTCAATAAAACTGTGATCATTGGCTCCATGATAGTAAAACATTCAAATCTTTTTTTGAACAGCTCCTGAAGAAATTCAAGATGGATTACAAATGGTGACGAGTTAAAGTTACTGTCACCATCATTTTCTTCATATTCAGGAAATGTGTGAAAGACTTCATCTCCAGGTGAGAAATCCATAATACAAGTTTTGCTTTAAATGAATCCATAGAGCCTATTATTCTAGCTATTTGTTTCCCTGAAGCTCCAAGTTTAAAGAATTTAATTTTTCTGTGATGTTTGTGAGAAAAAAAACAAAAACAAATCCACCAACCCGTAAGAGTCGCATAGTTGATCAAAGTTTTGATTTCTGGATTCGGAGAAGATTGTTTTATTTCTTCAATTAGTCTTACAAATTTTGTCAGAACTTTACCTTTACTTCTGTATGTAAAATACGGTCAGATCGTTTATTTGAAAAGACTATGTTGCAAAGGCGCTGCTCTAATAGAGTTTATTATTTTAATTGTTACATCATCAAAAATGTAAATACACACACATCCATGCCACAAACATACTACCCACACATATGTGTGCATGTGTATTTTTTTTATAAAATGACTTTCAATGAAAAGTTGTGCCACAGTTGGCTGCTGATCTGTTAATTTTTTGCTACCTGCCATCATTCTCTTTATCTCTTATTCATTTTCTTTGTCTTTCAATTAATCTTCTCTTTCTATTTTTTGTCATCCTCCCGGTATGTTGTGTACTGACAATGACACTGCGCATCATTGATAGTCTGCAATACACTTCGCAACACTTAATCTATACGCTTTGCAACATAATTTTTTGTTTGAAGATGTTTTGATCTAGATGTCAAACATGAATTTTTTTAAAATGTTTAAATTTCCATTGGAACAAAATACACTTTTTAAAAAAATCAAAGCATTCATTTTGAGCTTCTGAGGGGTGATCAATGAATAAGTTACTTCTCCTCTTGCCTTTTGTTAGGCAGTGATCACTAAAAAGTTTGAATTTAAAAAAACAAAAAAACAAAAAACAAACAAGCATGAACACTGCTGGACACAAAAGTAAGGACCAATTTAGCATAATGATGAGACTGCTTTTAAACTTTGTTTCAATGTTTTACACAAGGCAATACATCAAATGAATATAATCTAGTGGAATTTTTATTTTAATGCAGATAGTTTAGTTTCTGTGGCGGGCCAAAAACTTAGCACCCCAACCCCCAAGCCATTTTGAAGGACCCATAACTTCCAAACCACATAGAATATAGCTTATTTGGGTGATAAACCACAGGGGTACCAAATTTCAGCTAGATATCTTCTTAAATAGCATAGTTATGAAGTGCCAAATTGGGCAAAACCATACTTGTGACATGTAAATTTAAGCAAATTTTAATTTGCCATAGCTAATAAAGCTGAATATTTCATGGTTGAATTCTCTCTAAAGGAGGTGTCACATACTAAAATTTCATCAAAATCTAAGATGGTGCTCATTAGGGGAGTTGATTTGGAATGACCCAGCATACTAAAAGCATATACCAAAATTTTCACAGAACATTTAGCATGTGAACAGGTATAGCATATAATAATAATTTTAAAAGTTGATCATTTAATATTTATTTATGTTCTGCTAGAAATCTTATACAAAATATTAACTTCAGAGGCATGCATAGAGGATACCTGGTACAAAGGGTACCCCCCCCCTTCACAGAAAAAATTATAACAAGCCACAATTAATGATTTTTTTGTCTTGGTACAAGGACATTGGATGAATTAGAAACTCTAAGAATAATTAAGACTGTCCAGCCAGACTACGATGGTGCTGGGGTCTGAGAGGATACTAAAAGTGCTGGAGACTTGCTGTCACTCAATCTCCAGCGATAACCACCAGACATCTGGTGTGAACATGAATGAATAAAACCTTCAAATGAGCTTGAGCTATGTATGATATAAAAACTTCCAATTATTAATAGATTAAAATAAGATAAGGGTCCAAGTAGTGTGGTCCCTCCTACAGAGCTAGTAGTATTGCTTTATTTTAGCATTTTATACTCCAATGACTGGCCCCGAATTCCATAACCTGGTACAACAGAAATGTTGGCAATGTTTTGACCATGTTGTTACACATTTCTCCTCAGTCGTATTTTACACCTTGAATTGTACTATCCATAGTCGCCAAGTTTGTCTGTCTGTTCACGTCACAGTGAAGACAGAAGTTTTACTCTCTTCAAAGCTGATTGAAGAGAGGAAGACTAAAGTGTGACTGACTGCTGTAGCTGACACACAGACACTAAGTTTGGCAGTGGCAGGAAAACGTAAGTTTTATCCTTTAAAGCGGATTAAAGAGAGTGAGACTTATGTGACTGAAAACAATGTTTAAAAATAGAAATATTCTAAAATATTAATCTATCCAGAGATAAAAAAAAATGAAAAAAATAGTCATTTTTGACGGGTTCTATGCTAGTAAATTAATAATTACTGCTTGTAATTCGGGACCACAGTCATTGGAGTCATGAGTAATATAAGATGCGAAAATAAAGAATTACTACAAACTGTAGGAGGGACCGCACTTCTTTTTAGGGACCACGCTACTTAACATTATGTATTATTTGTATCAAGAATTTATGTTTTATTTTCTTTAAGTTGAGATGGTTAGAGCTTTATTAATGAGCATATTTTATATCATTGGACATTATAATTATTTTAAACACTTTTAGTAAATTAAGCTAACAGAATTCAGTAATGGGAACCAAAATTTATATTATTTAAAGTTTAGAATGGAGGGTAGAGGAAAAACTTATTTCACGGGCACGAGAACTTGGTTAGATTAAATAAATAAATCCGTAGCAGCAACTGTCACAGCTAGTAAAATCCTTTTTTTTTTAAAAGATGGGTTAGAAGCTATTATTTTTTGTGACAAAGTTTGGAAGTATCATAATTTTAATTTGGGATATTATCAACTTCGACAAAAAGTTAAAAAAATAAATTAATAACTAACGTATTAATTGTTCAACAATGAACAACAAAGCAAGAAGTTTATTTCACCGGGAAGTAAGGAAATAAGGAAGTGCGTGAACTTTAAAAAGGAACAAAAGTTGGCAGAAGCCAATTTAATTTTGGGAAATTACCATTTAAAAAAAAAATATAGATAAACGTTAGATTATAAGGAGAGTTTTACTTTTTAAAGAAATTTCACAAGTAAATTTGTTTAATGGTATTTTCATGGACCAAATAAAAACGTTAATTAAGAAGCAGGAATGAAAGCTGTAAAACGTGTCCTCAAGAATCGAAAAACAATGTTTTATCCGTATAGTAAAACAGTTAATTTCAATTATTCAACTTTAAAAAACGATTTATTTACCAATTTTTATACTTTGTTATTAGCAAAATTATTACAACTGGTCAAAAACAGGTTTTAGAACAAAGAAGATGCAAAAAGAAAACCCTCAGAAACTAAGGTATTCCATTTCAAATTCAGTTGTTTCAAGCCTTCCAAAAACCATTAAAAAAGTTATTAAACGACTTTAAAGTAATTTTTAAATATAAACTATTAAGAAATGGATTTAAAATGAACATTTTCTGCTAAAATTTTAGATATTCATTAAAGTGATGCCGATGTGGAAACTTTTATGAAGAATCATTATAGTTAACACTAACACCACACATGTTAGGTTAAGGCTTTTAAAATTGTTGTAAACTAGATTTGTACATTATGTTCGGCTGTATATTATTTTCTATACTTTTTTTGCACTAATAAATGTATTTTATTGTATTGCATTGCATCGAAAATAAATAAAACCGGGCGAATTCGACAATGATTAATTAGGAAAAAAAAGAAACTTTTATGAAGAAACGTAAGCGGCCTTTATATTTCGTCTATCTCAAAAACAACGGTTTCTAAATTAATTAAAGGCTAAAACAGCAAAGCAAAAAATCATTTTTAAAGATTCTAATCAATCCTTCAGATGTGGTTAGATGAATAAAATACAGAAATCAGGATCATTAAGAAGAAAATGTATTAAAAGTAAGGAAATAAAGAAACACGATCCTTACCTGACGTTAACGCTATTTTCTCTTGATGTCGTTGTTTTTTTCGATGCTTTAAGCGGCCTCTATTGTAAAAATCAACTTAATGCTATAAGCGGCCACGCATGGCGTCAACGATGATACACTTCCGTTAAACATTAACAACTTTTGTGTAGGGATTCATTTTTTAAATGATTTTTATAGAACTCATCAAATAGTTAAAATTATATATTTTTCTTAAGTTGTCAATACTGTTTTTTAAAAAAAATTATTGATAAGGTTTACGAGAAATATCAACATGTTTAAACCAAGATCTGTGGCAAACGTAAGTAACCTAACCTTAAACTTTACTTTTTTTTTGCGTACATCACAATTTATGAAACTTATACAGAATGTAAAATAAAAACATAAAATTTAATTTAAATCTATCGCGATTTTACAAGTACAGATCGCTGGAAGATCTTGAAAAACGAGTGTAAAAAAAACAACTTTTGTTGACATTAATAAATTAACACAACGGAAACAGTAACTTCAAGAATAAATACACGACACACAAACAAACAGCTTTTGAAGTAAATAACTTTAAGAGAGGCGAAATACAAGCACACATATGTGCATCATTTTTACTCGCAAATTTTCATCATGTGTTAGAAATAGTTAAAAGTAACAGGAAGAGCTACGTTTTATTGCGTATAAAACATTTAAAATACTATACAAAACATATATTAGACCACATCTAGAATAATATGCAGTTCAAGGAGTCCATATCTTAGAAACGACATCACAGAGATAGAATGTACAAAAATATCCCCATAACTTGCAAATCTCCCATGAAGAAACTAAAGACTACAATTGTCAATTAACAACACCCGAAGAAAGAAGAATTAGGGGAGATGCAATAAAAACATTTAAAATAATTAAAGGAATAGAAATCATCCCAGCTGATAGATTTTTTTACAATGAACAGAAGAAACAACAGCAAAATATATACAAAAGACACCAGAAGGAACTATCAACAATTGGAACACACTAGTACATTATGACCCAAATGAACTGAAAACAAAAACAGTTAATAACTTCAAGAACAAATATGACCAGTGCACAAAACATAATCTAAGACCCAACCAAGGAAGCAACTTTAAATGAACTAGTAAAGAAACCCTTTTAATATCCTTGAGACTAAAAGTGCAGAGGCAAGCTATAACTTATAGCTTGCCTCTGTATAAGCACAAATATAGGTATCATTTACTCGTTCATGTGGTTGTCTTGTGCAGTCTGAGGCTTAAAAAAAAATTAAAAAATTAGTTTGAATAAACCAAAGACAGCACCTCGTCTCAAAGAGACAAGAGTTAAAGTAAGCTATTCTTTATGAAGACAAGAGTTAAAGTAAGCTATTCTTTATGAAAATATTAAAAACAGAGATTTTACCGAATTTCCCTTCTTTTCTTAAGGAGTCTCAAAACCCGACACTTGGAAAATCCATAGCATCAGAGGGGTAACCAAAAGTTGGTCTGTCTGTCTGGCTGGCTGGCTATCTATGTATGTATCACCCATACAGGCCACACCAATGGAGTTAGAGGGCTGAAAATGTAAACATTTGCTCCTTATTATGTCTAGAAAAAACTGTTTTCTTGTTTTTTGAAAATTCTTCCCCCCTAAATAGGT
This sequence comes from Architeuthis dux, assembly GCA_006491835.1. Taxonomy (NCBI): domain Eukaryota; kingdom Metazoa; phylum Mollusca; class Cephalopoda; order Oegopsida; family Architeuthidae; genus Architeuthis; species Architeuthis dux. The sequence continues at coordinate 6,030,415 of VCCN01003439.1, read as the reverse complement.
TTTTAGTAGGGCGTTCAATTTGCAATGTAAGTTTATACTAAATTGATCCCTTAGTTTGTGACCGGCTGCATTCATGCTTGTTTTTTGAAAATTTGGACTTTTCTTAGTGATTACCTCTTTTTCCAATTTTTTAATTGATCACCCCCAACACGGCAGGGTCGCATGACAGTTTCTATTCAGCGACTAATCCAGACCTGTTGTCTCTCATATCCTCACCTTTAATGTTTCAAATCACAACATTTTGGCTGCTGAACTCTTTGGTCTCCATAATATTATCTGAAGTTCTGAGGTGATGTTTTGTTATTATTCAAAGATTCATTTTGACTAGTATCCTCACTGTTGTTGGTTTGATTTACTCTATTTCATCCTGTCGGCTCTCTGGCTCTTTTCAGGTGTACAAGCTCTGTCCGGAAAGTATGCAGCCATTTAATATTAACAATAGTCTATCTAGGGCAATGGTGCCTTAATCCCCTTCAAAATAGCCACATTGGTACCTCGCACACTTATCTCCGCATCTCTTCCATTTTTCAAAACCGTCTGCAAAATCCTCTTTCAGGATTGGGATCAGCTGCCTTGTTGTATTCTCCTTAATCTAATCCACAGTCTTTCAATAGCGAGTTGTTTTTTTTTTTTAAAGCTTTGGGAAGGAAAGCCAGAGGTCGAAGGGGGCCAAGTCTGTATTGTAGGAGGGCTAACAGAGAGGAGGGTGATGTGATATTTTGCCAAAAATCCCTGCATGTGAATGTAACAGTCGCACAGTACACAAGCCCACTCTGTGTCATCTCACTGCTGACGGAGTAACCCCACAGGAGGTTATATATTGATGCATGCAGAGTAAGGTCCCCGCTGATTGGTTGCCAAGTTACGTCAAGGCTGTATTTGGTCATGCAACCAGTTCTCGAGATATTCAAAATGGTTGCTTCTTCAGACCGTGTTGCATCTGGTGAATCTTTTTTGAGAAGGTTCAGAGAATCACCTGCTGAAACAGCAACAAAAGTGAAGATATTTCATCTTTCATTAAATAAAGAGAGAGCCACTGCAGTCTGAACACTGCTAGACACAAACTGAGGGACAAATTTAGCATAAACTTACATTGTAAATTGAACCCTGCACTGAAAACCTATTTTGGGGGGGAATTCTAAAAATAAACCATTTATCTGGACATAATAAGGAGTAAATGTTTAAATTTTCAGCCCTCTAGCTCCATTGGTGCGGCCTGTACATGTGATACATAGCCAGCCAGACCCACTTAAAAAATTAAGAAACCTGTACTTGACAGTTTTGGTTGACGGTTTCTCACATTGATAAGATTGAAAAATTAAATAGTCATTTGTAAATGGGTGATGCTTTTTCAGTTTTCGATGGTTTCTAATTGAAAAATGATATAAAAATCTTTTTGTTTGTGTAAATCATTTCAGAAGACTCCAGCCCTGACACCTGCCCAAAAGGAAGCGGCCAAAAAACGCAAAGAAAGGCTTGATAGACTCCAAAATCTTCAGCTCAGAATGGTAAGGCCATCATTCTTGAGCCACACCCCCAACCCTTTTGTTGATCTGATTTTAATATCACAAATCATTTCCATATTTTGGTATTTGTTTTCATGCACAGTAGATGACCCGTGGAAATTCCATGGTGCTGATAACTGAGATTATCCATATCCCATACCTCTACCTGTATCTTCTCATTCTCTCTTATGATTCATTCTCAGTTATGGGAAACAATTCCTGGTGCCCCATCTTATCGCTGCCTCGCTTCTCTCGCAGTAAATCTAAAGTTCTTGTGAAAGTCTTGTCAAATGCCTAAGGTTGTGTTGCAGGATGGAAATTACAAAATATTTCTGGATGGCTCCAATATTGAATGCTCTCTGCTTGACTAGAGCATGAAACAATACTTATGTTACTGATATTGAACATGTAACACATTTTTTTGTGAGTGTTATCCATGATTCTATAGTCCAATTGTACGATAACCCCACTAGTATATTCATGGGTTTTAATCCATCAATTGGGCTATGCTTCGGTGGTGAACGCGTATATTGAAAGTGCAAATTATAATTGGTTTATCTGGTCCACAACATTTATGTTACTGTCATGTAAACATATGGCATATCATACTACCGCTAAGCGCACAAACATAGTCTCAAACGATGCACTACCTAAATATCTACTTCACAGGTGCAAAATTTCCAAATTGTGAATTGAAATCAGGAGCCTGAGTGGGAACCATAATTGCAAAATGTAAAAGTTGAGTTTTAACTGTGGGTCAGTAGCACAACCCCGAGTAAGTCATAGAGTATAGTGCCCCATTAACTACAAATGCTTTGGAGGTTCAAGGAGGAACATGGTTGCCAAGTTTCCTTGCTGTCTTCTTTGGAGGGTTAGTGAGGAACAGTGTTGCCTAGTTGCATCACTGTCCTCTTTGGAGGGTTAGTGAGGAACAGTGTTGCCTAGTTGCATCACTGTCCTCTTTGGAGGGTCAGTGAATAACAGTGTTGCCAAGTTGCCTTCTTTACACAAAACTTCCAAGGAAACCATTTAGCATGTACGTATTAAAACAAAAAAAAAAATTTTTTATTAACGTGTCAGGAATACCAAAAACCCTTTTTTTTTTTTTTGATTTGTTTTAAACTAGGTATTAAATTACTTTGATTTAAAAAAAAATTTCTTAAACTGTATGTAGTTATTAACACAAAATCTATAAATAAGTAATTTACATTGTTTTGTTTTGTTTTGGACCAAGTTGATATGACGTAGTAGCTGTGACCTTTTGGAATGAGCCAAATCTCGGTCCAAAGCACCGAATGTAGTCCATCTATTTAAAGCGATATCTACGTTACATTGATATATAATGATATATTTGTAAACTGATAAGAATTTCTGAGTGAACAAACTACCGAAGTTAGTTTTATTGTGATTCAGAATGAGATATCGTGTTATTTGCAGACTTCAAAATAACAAGCTATGGAAGTTATTAAGATCAAATTTTGTCATGTCAAATATTTTTGTTATGCTATTGGCGATCGGTTTTATCTTACTCATTGCAATGTCATTCAATATCTTCCATTTACTGTACGCTTGCTTCATTTGCACCATTTTGTAAAGCTCACTTTACACTGTAATGTACTGTAGCACAATGAGGCATTTACTCAAAGTAATGTAAGTATCAGGAGACACTGATCTGTACATTTGTGAAAAATCTATGGATACTGATTTGATTTCTTCTTCTTTAAGTTGTATTTTAGCTTTTTTTTAAAAATTGATCTAATATCTAATAATCGCAATTTGTACCGTATACACACTGAGATGTTTTATTTGAATTTCAGTACAACGTCAAAAAAGTATATGATGTAAGAAAAACATGATGCTTTATTTCTAAAAATTCCAATTCTTCATCTATTGCAATTTGGTTTTCTCAGTTGTTGAATCATGTTTTCTTTTTTTTAAAAAGAATTTAGAGTATCTTTTCCTTCACAAAGCTCTTTTCAGATTGTGATATTTTTAGCAAATCTTGACATATGCTCATATTATTTTGAATTTAGGTGTAGTAAAGGTAAATCATCAACACGGATGGTATTTGAGAACTTTGATTTTTTTTGTCACTGGATATTTCCCATTTGTTTCCCATAACTGAGAATGAACCTTATCCCTTCCAATCTTCATTGACCATCCATGTTTTTATTTAAATCTTATATGAAATTGGATTATTGATATGCAAAAAAGAAATAAGGAATACACAAATATATTCTACTGCGTCCTCTCCTTTATCTTTCTTTTGAAAGAAGGATAGATAGATATCCATGAAGAATTTTAATGTATCGCAATTTTTACGTTTTTTTTTCTTTAACATCCCTACCTGCCTTTCAATCTTTTGCTCATTGTCTCTTGATATCCAGCCAGCAAGTCTGTCTTTCTTTCATCTCCATCCCTTCTCCCTCTATTTTTTCTTTTCATCTGGTTTTCTTTTGATTTTTCTCTAGCTTTCTTATCTCTTACCTTTCCTCCTTCACATCCTCTTTTCCCCAGGCTCAATGGGCTAAAAATGAAGCAGCCATGTTTCTTCGATGCTAGAAAAGAAAAAAGAAAAATGTTTTTGCTGTATCCCTTCTCGTTTCATCTTTTTAAGTCAATCTTCAGAGATTGTTGGTTGATGGTCAATTGTCTGATGCCAGTCTTTGGAAAAGCTCCAAAAATGGTGAAAGTCAGAATAGTTACAAAATAGTTTTGATTGAAAGAAGTACAATGGCTGATTTGGTGAAAAGATTGCAGGAATTATTAGTGAAATAGACTTTGGTAGATTGCAGTCAGAGGTGGAATGAAAGTATCAATAGATGTCTGATTAGAGCATTTATCTATTGTATTTATTTTTTTACCCCACTCCTGCCCCTACCAAGCTGCCAGGCATTGGCTGCCTCCCAAGATGAAGATATGAATCTCAAAAAGACGATTGGCTTTTTATTTTTATTTTAGCAAATGGTTATATGATAGCTTCCAGCTTATTTCTTTCCCATTCTTCTTTCATTTTGAATTTGTCCTCCTCTCTTTCACTCTATCTCTCACTCTTCCCTATTGTTCCCTTGAATTTTGTTCTCATTTACATATGTATTCACTCATGTTTGTCTGTCCACACAGTATCTCCAAAAGTTCTCCATGAATTTCAATGTTATTTTTTGGAAGGGTGGGTCATGAGCTAAGGAAGGATTGATTCATATTTGAGGCGGATTTTCTTTTTTGATTGAGAGATATTTTTCCATATTAAGACAATAGTCTGAAATAGAGAAAAATCGAAACTTACACTTACCTCCCCGTCATCGTTGCTATATATGTATTGACTTTTAGTTTGTGTGTGTGTGTGTGTGTGGGGGGGGGATTTTACAAGCCAGCGGTAAATACTGCTTATTTAGTTTTAAGTGACAATGCTGTTTCCCCTTTCTCTCCTATTTTCTTCTTCTGCCCCCCCACATCTACCTTTTTCTTAATCTTTCCTCATTTTTCTGCCTCTCCTCCCTGCTGTTTACCTTTCACTCTCTCCTATTTTATTCTGCTGCTCATCCCACCCACCTTCTCCCCCTTTATTAGTCTTTCATCCTTTTTCCATCTTTACCTCTCTTTCCGGCTGTTTTCTCTAATTTTCTTATCAAAGATAAAAAAATTGTTTTCTCCTTTTAAAAATCAATTTTTTTCTCCATTTTGTTTGAAGTCTGGGAAATTCAGCTTTATTTCCACGTAATATTTCTAAAAATGTTTGCTCCCACCTCCTTAACATTTTTTCTGATTATTTCTTTTTCATTTATTTGAAACTATTACGATTTGTACTGCAATACAATTACTGTGCAGCAGACAAGAAATATTTTTGACTTGATTCTGATAGAAATGAAGGCATTCAAATACAAACTGAACATTTTAAAACAGTTTATAAGGGCTGTGTACAAGAAAACATTCTTGAAAATATCAGATGTAAAATTGGTGAAAAATTCACAGCATTTTTTTTAATCACAAAGTGTTCATTTATATTTGATTCATAGTGATGCATTATGTAGGTTTTTACAGTCACCTTTTCTGTTTTTTCTGCCATCAAAATATAACAGTTCAAAATATTTAATTGCTCATATCTCAAAACCATAAAAATAGAGAGTTCAGAGGAGAGCCACCAAGACCATTCCGAGGCTCTTACACTGAAATATTAAAACAATTTAATCTAGAGACTCTAGTAGGTAGAGGTCTATAGAATCCGGAACAACATACATAGAGTGGATAATGATATTCATTGCTCAAAATGCCGACTTCATCTATGTGCAGTAAAACCAGAGGACACGGCCATAAACTACAAATTCAAACCTCCACTGGTGTTAGAAAAACTTTCCTCTCGGCAAGAGTTGCAAATGCATGGAACAGCCTAAGTGAAAAGACGGTCACATCCCAGAATATCAATATTTTTAGAAATAATCTGATATCGGACATACCAAATTTAACTACCATTTTTCTTATTGGTGAATCCCAGCCCAACTACACTGAAGCTGGCTTAATGACGCAATTAACTTCAAGTAATTCAAGTAATTGAACCTTCTAAATACAAAAGTAATAAATGTTTCACTGTCAAAACATTTAATAGTTTATTTGAATGAATAGGTTAGTGGTGAATGGTGTAATTATGGATAAATGTAATCTGATCCATACATGTTTCCAAAATCCATTGCTATTCTTCTTGATATTTCAGAATGAAGCTCGGAAGATGAACCACCAGGAAGTAGCTGAGGAGGACAAACGGAACAAATTGCCTTCGAATTACGAGGATAAGAGAAAAAGAATTGAGTGGGAGGAGGAGGAAGAGAGAAAGAGAAAAGTAAGACTCCTTTTCTAATCTGGGGTGGCCCTCAATCTGGGGGCCACAGACACCTGAGTGTCCACAAAAGGTATTACGGGGGGGGGGATTTCCAAAAAAAGAGGATATTGCAGACTGAAAAGAAAGACTTGTACAGATTGACTCTCTTGGATCTGTTGTAAATATATAAAAGTTTTGTATAAAATATACAAAATACTTAGAAAAATTGTTGATTTGTTAAATATCACTTTAATATATGAATGCGATTTTGTAGTATTTTTTGTAAAATTTCAATTAATTTGAAATATACAGTATATAAAATAAATAAAGCACTAAAATAACTTAATATTTATTTTTACTCCGCGATCAGCAATTGTAAAAAATTATGAACATAAATTTTATCTGACACTTGAAAGTACATACAGCCTCCTTAAGCGGAAACTCTGCTAATCGGAATTTGTTTCTCCAACAGCCCCCCCCCCCATCCATATTGATAAAATCAGAGCAATGGTCAATTAATAAACATCTGACATCACGGAGTGTATTGTCTGTATCCCTATGTCTTGTTGTCAAAGAAGGGAATTTGTTTCCCAGCAACCATCATTAACTTTAAAAAATTCCTGAAAGGCAATAAATTATATTCATATTTGATGATAACCCCTATCTGTTGATAAAAAAGAAGTGATAAATAAAAACAATTATAAAAGCATGTGCCTAGTAATGGACCAAAAATGAATCTTATCAAAATCGTATCACAAATCCTGTATTAGACAGCCCCCATGTCGATTAAATCGGAGCAATATTAAATGTTAAAACATCTGATATCCTGGAGTGTCTTATCTTTGTTCCTATTGTTCTTAGACAAAGAAATGTAGTTGCCAGTTTGCTTTCACTTCTTGCTGTTTTATGGCTTTCACTTCCCACTGTTCTATGTATATCTGAGGTAATTTTTTCAGGCTAGCCCCAAAAAGGACGGAGGACAAAGTGCTTAAAAGCTGGACTGTCCGGCATAAAGCCAGACATCTGGCCACTCTACTGCCATTGGTTGTTTGAACAGAGTGAAAATCAGAATTTTAAAATAGTTCAGAGGATTGGCACAATCTTCCAACCCCACCATCTTCCACTATTTAACCTTGTCTTGGGCTAATCTAAGTAAATCTCTTGTCTTGATAGGAGTGTGAATCTAAGGGAGAGAACTATGACCGAGTGAAGGTGCTTGAAGTTGGGGCACTTGATGCTGAAAAGTGGGAAAGAAAAAAGAGAAAGAAGAACCCTGACCCAGGATTTTCCGGTGAGTAGTTATTAACCCTTTATAGGTCACCCCTAAAAAATATTTTAGCTATCAAAACAACCTTTTTGTTAAACTATACCTAATTACAAGATATTTTCAGAAAAATGTTGGTTTATAGGGGCAAAACCTTTTTCTGAAAATATCTTGTAAGAGGCTGATGAAGTGATCATATATGGTGCCTCGCCCAAAAATGGAAAATATTTTTTTTAAATTAAAAATTAAATTAGAAAGTTAAATAAAACACAGAATTAAAGAATAACATTCAATAAAAATAAATAGATAAAAAAAAAATTGATACTGACAAAAAAAATAATACCTCCGGGTTGATTTTTAAATTTTATTGTGCGGGCCAATTTAATGGGGTGTGGTATGTCTCAAAACAGTTTCTGTCTTTGTTCAAGCACAAGTGTACTTTGCAAAGCTTGCAAACCACATTGGTACGGATTATGTTGTCTTTGTGGCTACAATATTTGCATGCGGCTGACAGGTCCTCAGGTGATCATATATAGTCACTTGCTCCATAAAGGGTTAATGGCCTGTGTATACCTTAGAAGACAGAATTCATATCTTGATAGTATTAAACATATAATAGCCCTATTCTATCAGTAATACTTACATGAGTTCTTGACTATTGACAAGCACTTCTTGATTTTCAATGTATTTCTATAGTAAAATCATTACCTATGCATTTTCATTATACAGAGCAAGCCGTTTATTATAATCATGGAGTAATGTTATCAAACGCTTATTATTATTAAAATCAGTCCCAAACACTTTATTTAAAATGAAATGAAAAATGTCATATTACTTTTTTTTATAACAGTGAATTTAATAACATAATAATGAATTTATAACAATGAATGTAAATTGTTAAAAATGTTTATATCCTGAGCTTAATGTTATCAGCTAGTTATTGTTATCTAAAAGACTCCCCAAATGATCACAATAAGCGTCTTCCTCTGTACTTATACTAGCTCTATTCTGTCAGTAATGCTTGCCTTAATTCTTGACCACTGATAATTTCTTTCTTCTTGATAATCCTTGTACAGCATACAGTTGCAATGCTGAAAGTTGCTAAAACAATTTAAAAATTAGTGGTTAAATCATTAAAAAAAAGCCAATTTTGACTTTGCTGATTGATTGGATTCATTTTGTTGAAAAAGGTTTAGCCAAAATGTGAAATCAGGTATAAAAAACAATTGGATAATGTGACCTTCCTGTTTCAAAATGGCTGCCACTGCAGCTGCTGTTGGCGAATTTAAAGTCAAAGAAGCAGATGACAATTTCAACATTTTTTTCACTTTTTCTTGTTCATTTACCAGAAATGTTGTACCTAAACATGGTAGGCCTGCTGCACCTACATCTATTGTCCCATTGCAAGTAACAGGAGATTTTCTATCTGAACTGGAAATTACATTCAGGGTGTTGAAACCCTAACACTAAAAAATGCTGTTCTGAGGAATCTTGTCATCTGCTTCTTTGACTTTAAATTCGCCACCAGCAGCTGCAACTTGGCTGCTGGAGTGGTGGCCATTTTGAAATGGGAAAGGTAACAATAGCCAAACAATTGATGTTCAGTTCATAATAAGACACAGCCAATAAACTTAATTTTTCCTGATGATCGAGATTTGAAAATATTTTAAGTATTCTTGTGAATTCTGTTTGTCTCTGCAGATTACGAAGCTGCTACATTCCGTCAATATCAACACAACACGAAACTGATCAAACCAAATATGGAAGAATATTGCCGGGAGATGGAGAAAAAGTAATTCAATTTGGCTCTGGTTTTCTAAAAAAATTTCCTTTCCTTCAGATCTTGATTGAGTACCTGCAAGTGGATAGCTTAGATTTGTGGAAATTTTAACAATATACTAATGGGATTTTTGTTTATTTTAAACTCTTTTAATCTTGTGTCAGTGCTACCGGACACACCTTTTTGGTGTAGAACCTTGCTTATATAAACTTCAAGTGTTTCTCTACAAAACTGTGTATCGTGATTGTCAATATTAGAAACCGACAACCAAAACTGTCAACATATGTTTCTTCAGTGTTTAAGTTGATCTGGCTGGCTGGCTGGCTGGCTGGCTGGCTATCATGTGTACAGGTCGCACCAATTGAGCTAGAGGGCTGAAAATTTAAACATTTACTCCTTATACAGATTTTTTTTGTTTTTTGAAAATATTAGTGAAGTGTTCAGTTTGCAATGTAAGTTTCTGCTAAATTAATCCTTTAGTTTGTGTCCACTTGTTGTTCACCCCCTCAACGCAACATGTATTATTTAACTATGTTCATGGAATATACCATTTTAGAGTATGAATTGAAGCTGAACATTTTCTTTTCACTATTTATTCTGGTTTATTCGAGGCTGTCAAATCAAAGATGGAAAAAAAGCAAATTCAAGCAATTTTATTGTATGAGTTCAAAATGGGACGTAAAGCAGCTGAAAGTATTTGGCCAGGGGACCATATATGAACGTACGAAATGGAGACGAGAGCCTTGAAGATGAGGAGGGTCATGTATGTTATTCTGTGATTCTGTAGTTGTTCCAAATTAGAAAAGCAAAAAAGATGGCAAGCTATGTATGCATCATGAGCTGAACGAAAATCAAAAAATTGCTGTTACGAAGTCTGCTCTGCACTTCTTTTGCGCAACAAAAACAATTCATTTCTTGATCACATTGTGACATGTGATGAAAAATGGATTCCATACAACACCTGACAGCGTTCCATGCAGTGGCTGGACAGAAGTGAAGCACCGAATCACTTCCCAAAACCAAACTTGCATCAAAAGATTATGGTCACTGTTTGGTCGGCAAGTGGAATTATCCACTACAACTTATATTGACAAAACCATCACAGCAAATAAGTATTGCCAGGAAAATGACAAAATCCACCAAGAACTGCAACGTTTACGTCCAATATTGGTCAATTGAAAAGGACTAATTCTTCTCCATGACAATGCCTGAATGAAATTGAATGAACTAGGCTACAAAACTCTACCCCACCCAGCTTACTCACCAGACCTCTCTCCAAATGACTGCCACTTTTTCAAGCATTTCGATTACTTTCTGCAAGCAGCAGCAGCTCAAAATGCCTTTGAAGAATTCTATGCTTCCGGATTAAATGGACTTATTTCTAGTTGGCAAAAATTTGTAGATTCTGAAGGTTCTTATATTGATTAATATCTTTTATTCTAAGCTGAGATATTATTTTTGCACCAACCTCATAATTAGTCATTAAGGAACTCTGGCAAAGTTTAATGAGTTAACTGTCAAAAATGGATTGTATTATTGGAACTGATTTCAACGATCACCAAACTACAATTGTTACTTTCGTATTTATCATATTTACGAAAAACAGAGTGGCATTGTTTGTCTTTGAATTTTAGTAAAAAAAAGATTATTTTTTTTTCCATTAGAAGTATTGTATACCATTTTTATTAATTTTTGACCACTATTTACCCTCATCTTAATTTTTAGTTGTTTTTAATCACAATTTATGTAAGGCCAGCATGGTTTATGATAAATGAATAATAAAATAATAGCTTTTAAAAACCAAAACAGACATTCCCTTGACATTTGGAATTGTGATTTAAAAAGAAAAACAACTAAAAATTAAGATGAAGGTAAAGAAATAGTAGTCAAAAATTAATAAAAATGGTTTACAATACTTCATCTATTAAAAAAAATAGTAAAGTAATCATTTCTTACTAAAACTCAAACAGATACTGCCATCCCATTCTTAGTACTCGAGTAAATACAGTAAATAACAAATGTTAGCTTGTTTAGTGGTGATCGGTGAAATCAATTCCAATAATACAATCCATTTTTGACTGTTAACTCGTTAAAGTTTGTCGGAATGCTAGTTTCTGTTAACATGGTAATATCTTAACTACTATTGAGAGATTAATTAATTTATAATATCTTAATGAGTAGACAATATATATGTTGCAGTAGTCTTGAAAGGGTTAAATAAGTTCAGAAAATTGTAATAATTAGAAACCATCAACCAAAACTGTCAACATAGGTTTCTTCAGTTTTTAAATTGGTCTGCTTAGCTGGCAAGCTATGTATGTATCATGTGTACAGGCCGCACCAGTGGAGCTAGAGGGCTGAACATTTAAACATTTACTCCTTATGTCTAGAAGAAACATTTTTTTTCTTTTTAAACCCACCCCTCCCCAAATAGGACTTTTGTAGGGGGGGAGTTCAGTTTACATTGTAAGTTTATGCTAAATTGATCTTTTTGTTTGTGTCCGGCAGCATTCATGCATGTTTTTTTTAAAATTCAGACTTTAGTGATCACTGCCCAACAAAAGGTGACAGAAGTAACTTATTCATTGATCACCATTTTTTTCCAATTTTTTAATTGCTGCCAAAAGATGTTGGTCACATGATGGTTTCTATTGAGTGACTAACCAGACCTGTTTCTCGTTCTTTTTCTACTTCAATGGCAGTGTAACTTCAATCTAAATACAAACTCTGTATGTAAAAAAAAACAATTATATACTTTTATTTATTTTGTTATTAGATGAAGTATTGTCCACATTTATTATAATTAATTTTTTACTAGTATTTTCTTTCATCAGAGCAACTAAAAAAAATCAAGATGAAAGAAAATACTATTCAAAAATTAATAGTAATAATGGTTATATACCTTTATCTCCATTATATAACTGCTAAGCTTCAGACTGTTTTTCAGTTGTCTTGTGGACATATTGCACCAAGACTGAATACAATACCCTATTTTGGCTCTTATCGTTGTTCTAATCTTTTTTTTCACCTCCCTTTCAGAGGAGATGATTTCTACCCAACTGCCAACACCCTGGGTGTCCATCAACACAAAGATACTGACACTGGAATCAATCGAATGGTCAATGATTTAGAGAGACAGTAAGTATATTTAAAGATTTCCTGGAACACATTGAAATAAACATTGAGTGAAGCTGTATTGATTAAAGCCTTGGGAGAATTTGATACACCCCTGTGTCAAGTTGTCTATTTTCCTGGACACAGGATGCATATATAGATCATCACTCTTTGCTGAGTCCTTCCTGATCTTTGTTGGCTAAAAAACCTATCAGTACACAAATATTTTAAATTTCATGCTCTGAAGTTAAATAAAACAAAACAGATTTTATGTTCAGTATTTTATTTTTAACCCATCCTAACGTTTAATTCTGGGGTTGTCTAGGTGCCATTCTAGTGAACAAGGGGTGTGTGGCTATGAATCACCTCAACCCAAACGTCTACCCCCAAACCACAATCTCTGTGGTATGGTGTGCATGATATACTTCATTCTGGAGGTTGTGTAGGTGTCATTTTGGAGAACAGGCGTGTGTGGATACCAGTCCCCTCAACCTGTAGGTCTACCCCAAACCATGGCCTTCATGGTATAATTCACAGGATTACTTTTAAAGTGAAAATACCCCCCCCCCCAAAAAAAAAAATGAAGAAAACAAAACAAATAGTGAGAAATAAAACATCTAAAATCCATATTCACATTTTGCTAAACCTATTTTACTTATTAAACCTTTGACTATAAAGACAACCTTAAATTGCTTCTGGTGTAAATATATATTAAGTATAGCATGTGCGGGGGATCCTAGTAGAGATTAGTTTACTAATCATTGCTTCACAGCATGGCATCTGTGATTGTGTATAGAAATGAACCCTTTTGAGACTCCTGGGACATAATATATCCCAAGTTTTCTGTGACTGCTCTGATATACATGTCCTGTAGATCGCTTTTAGAAGTCTACCAGGATGTATCTCTCACAAAAAATAAAGTAAATCAGATTTTCCCAGCTTTTACAAACGCAGACAATGACGTTATCATAGAATGAAACCCATGCAGAAATTAGTTTGCATTACATAACTGAATAAAGAAGATGTGTAGGCGGAGTGATCTGCTAATTCTGTGCTTTCATCTGTCTCAGGATTAATGTCTAATGGGACAAATGTATCCCATCATGATTTTGGTTCTTCAAAATATGGCAACATTTTTTGATTCAATGTAAGAATAGTTTTCTTTTAACCATTAAATAAAAATTAAGACGTTTTGGGCTTTTATACCTTTTGAAAATTCAGGCATTTGGCACCTTTAAAGGGTTAAGCTAGGTAATTGTCTGCACATTCAGAAATACACGCACACACAATTTTGTTTTCACTCTGTAGTTGTATCTGTGCTTAAAAATGAAAGCAATTGAGCCTGTGTTTATTGGGTTTTTTTCTTTCCCTTCAGAATCAACAAACGAGAAAAATACAGTCGACGTCGGGCTTACGATGAGGATGCAGATATTGACTACATCAATGAACGCAACATGAAATTCAACAAAAAGTTGGAACGCTTCTACGGCAAATACACAGCTGAGATCAAACAGAACCTGGAGAGAGGAACTGCAGTTTGAAAACCCCCAGACTTGTTTATTTACTCTTTGTGTGTGTGTGTGTGTGTGTGACTGACTGTAATTATGACTTCTTTGATTTGAAACTTTAGTTTATACTTGTTTCCAATAGCCTCTTCCTGTTGCAACATTACCTGGATATTTTAAAGAATTAAAAAAAGTTTCATAATCAGATTTCTTGAGAAATGTTGAGTGGAATTCCAAGCAAGACTTCCTTATTAAAAAGCCAATTGTGGGGATTCTAAGATGTGCTCCGAAAAAAAATAAGCACACTTGTATATATTTTACCTCTGTCAACGAAGTTGGAGAGATATATATATATTTGGTCACATCTTTCCGCCCACATGATATCTCCGAAAGTACTTAATCGATTTCTATGAAATTTTGTGGAAGGGTGGGCAATGGTGTAAGGAAGAGATGGCTAGTTCTTGGGGTGGGTCCAAAATTTAATCAGTTCTTCCGTAGCCTATTGTCCACCCTTCCACAAAATTTAATTGAAATTCATTGAGAAGTTTTGGAGATATTGTGTGGACAACCATGAACTTTTAGCGATAATATGTGGTGTGGACATATAAATATGACATAGGTAATTGTACATGGATCTGCCTCAAAATTTGGAAGCCGATCCATGTATAATTAGAGGTATGCGCTATCTGAGTGCTTTCTAGTTTATGTAAGTAATTTGATGTCTAAATATGTTTGTAATGTATTTTGTTTCTTTCTGTCAACTCCTTGTGGAGCATAGGGCTGCAACACACTCTGCTGCGTTTCAGGTGGAGGTGGAGTTGCTAGCCCAACCCTCCTTTTTTTACCCAGGCTTGGGACCAACTATGGCGACTGCGAAGCTGTAGGTTTTTTTTCTCTCAGATTTGCTTTCTTTTAAATGGACAGTGCTAAAGGGCTCCAACTGCATCGCTGGGAGGAGAAGTTGATTCATACCTCTCCCAAGGGCATTAGTGCAAACAGCCTTGGCAGAAACTCGAACTTGGTCCACCAATTCTGTTTTCCCTGCTGGTAACCGTTATGCCACTCTGCAGCTCCAAAATTGTCTACATATGATAGGAATGTATAATGTGCGCAAATTGAAAAACAAACATGTGATTCTGAATGAAACAACTTGATTGAGACAATACTTGAATGTTAGCATGTGCCGAAGAGGCTTAGAAAATAAAACGTATAAAAACATACTTTGTGTTTTGATTTTATTATTTACAAAACAAATGTCAGGTTATCGACTGAAGATGATTACTGCAACTTCTGTATTGTA
>VCCN01003439.1:5982064-5996725 GCA_006491835.1 Architeuthis dux | reverse complement strand
CACTGACATGTTTCACCTTTCGGTTTTATCAAAGTGGTAATTGCAAATGAAACGATTGTTTTACGTAATACTTATTTCACGTCATCATAACGCGTGAGTGGTAAACGCTAAGTATTGTGAAGTTCTGGAGAAAAAACGGATTTAGAATCGAAAAAATCCACTCGAAAAATCAAAATTAGAACAAAGGTTATTATAAACATCTGCTAAAGTCGATGTCATTAATCTTTGTATTATCTTTTTATTGTTTTGTGAGTTTCTCCAGTTTTCGAATGGTATTCTTTATCGTTGGTTCAAAGGAGTGAATACATTTTCCAAAATTCATGGTGTATTTTATTTTTTATTTTCATTTTCATCTTCCTAGTACTTTGAACCATCACTGGTCTTTTTCAACATTACTTTGCTTTCAAGTCGTAGATCTATGTCAATTATAGCGTTTGTCTTAATTTTCAATCTTCAACAGTATTTTGACGTCGCCTGTTAGTTACGTCATTTTCGTTTGTTAGTTGTAGTTCTATTTAATTTGTTAATTTAAGTTTTATTCTAAAGTTGATTTTTTTATGCATTGTTGTATTGTTGTTTTATAGGCATTTTAGGATGTTGGCGCCTATTTCATATGGAATTTTGTTTATTTTAGGTTGTTTAGTTTTAATTAGAATTGCTTCTAAGTATTTTTATGTTGTAAGAGTTTTTGAAGATTTTGGTATTTATGTGTGTGTACAAGGTTTGTCCGGAAAGTATCTAGCCATTTAATACTAACGAAAATTTAGCCGACCTAGGACAATGGCGCCTTAGCCCCTTTCAAAGTACTGCCTTTGGGACCCGAGATACTTATTCCAGTGTCCTTTCCACTTTTCAAAACAGTCTTCAAAGTTCGCTTTTGGGATCGCCATCAGTCGCCTCATCAGCCTGGGATCTCTCTGGGAAAAGCCAGAAGTCATAGGGAACCAAATATGGACTTGGGGGGGGGAGGTTACAGGCCTGGGTGATGCGATGTTTCGCAAAAAAGAAAACCTGCACGAGACGTGAAGAATGGGCAGGCTCGGTGAATGCGATAGTCACACAGTACACAAGCTCACTAAATGGAGTCTCACTATCGACTGATTGGGAGTGTCTATTCATGCATGCGCATTAAGGTCCCTTCTGATTGGTTGCCAAGTGACATCAAGGTTGCGTTTGTTGGTTCTCGAAATATTCAAAATGGCTGGATACTTTCCGGACATAGCTCGTATGTAATCCTGTGCCAAATTAACTGAATAAACGTCTGAATAGACCATACTGTATATTCCAGCGTATAAATCGACCCCAAAACTAAGATTTAATTCAAGTTTGGTCCAATATTCGCCGACTCTCGACTCTCCAACATAAGGCAGCATTGTGTCCATCAGACTGTCAAGTTCATAGGGTCTAAATAGACTTATATG
Source organism: Architeuthis dux (assembly GCA_006491835.1). Taxonomy (NCBI): domain Eukaryota; kingdom Metazoa; phylum Mollusca; class Cephalopoda; order Oegopsida; family Architeuthidae; genus Architeuthis; species Architeuthis dux. The sequence goes on along the minus strand of VCCN01003439.1, from coordinate 5,995,304 downwards.
ATCCATTATGGAAAATTATTATCCATATACGCCGGACTATGGGTGGCGTGTGCTGTCTGTAAGATAGCACAAACCACCCCTATGATTACTTCTCTGGGTCTGTTCTAGTGAGTTCAGAAAATGAAGCCCCACAACGAAGCCGTTTTAATAGACACATATGTATGCTAATGTGTGTTCTTCTGGCCAATCATAAACGTCCATGCTTTTTCAGAGCCTATAAGTTTTGAGCTCAGTTGGCGACTTGCAAACTGAGATGTGCGTCGCGATTGGGTTTGCGCCCACTGTTTTGTACCTTGCATTTGTGACCCCTGCTTTGACCCTTTAATTATCGGTATTTTATTTTTTAACATACAACACAAGCCATTCTTCAATGTCCACGCATGCATATATTATCGTTCTTTGCTTAGACCCTCATCGAAAGTTTCGCGGGGTTAGGTAAACACGGGCAATTGTTAGTAAGACCCACTTCTCTTTCTGCTTACGATACCTTGTATTCCTAAATGGTCACCCATCTACTGAGAGCCGGTTTATCCAACATGATTTGGCCCTAACCCCATAGGAGACATTGAGTATCATTTTAAAAGTGTAGTGTAGTATGACTCAGCGGTGGATTAAACAACGGCCTACCGAACTGGAGGCGAGCAATCTACCAGTGAACCACGGTAGTGGGTCACCTATTTATTAGTAGATTTGTGGATGTTTGTTATACAGAGGCAGCACTGACCAATGGCCTGTAATTTATCTCATATATCCCTTGTACAAAAGTTACAAAAGATATCTTGGATTTTTTTACGACGAAAGTTGTTATTGTTGTGTATGGAGAATCACCATTGAAAAGCTATTAAATTATTTAAAATTATATTAAAATATTTAAATAATGTAATGGAATATCTAAGAAGTATTTAATGAGCAGGACAAGAAAAAGCCTAAGGGAAGATATTGGGATTGTCTAAATAAGTATTTATTTAGACATAGATCTGTGTATATCAAAGCATGTTTAACATTGGCTAAAGAAATAATTGGTAATAAAAATGGATAGCACATGCATACAAAATATTGAAAAATCTAAGATCGAATGTTCTAGAAGAAAATGTAATGTGACAAAGGTTATTCAGCTATGTACAAAAGTTCTGTAGTCCTCATGGATCTTAGAAAATATTCACAGAATAAATGTTATGGAAAACCTAATTAGAATGTGTATAGTAAAAGTAAATGTTCAGAAATGGAAGTTTAAAATGTAAAATATTAATTAAAAATTATGTTTCAAGGCTTGGAGAAATTATATATTTTTAAACCACAATAAACTGAGGGTCTTACTTCTTGAAAAAAAAGCATGGATCAGAGTCCGCCTATACGTCACATATCACATCAATGAAGTCGGCGGGCCGGATGAAGTGAGACTGCGGGCCAGTGTTGGCCCGCGGGCCGTAGGTTACCGACTCCTAATTTAGCCGAATAACGTCTTTAGTGTTTCACTTGTCTACATTTCACTGTCGACAATGCTGTAGTATTTATACAAAAACGAAAAATGTGCAGAAATTTTAAAGTCAATACACCTGTTTGTAGATAAGTGTGTTGGCGTGTTTCAAGGTAGTGATATGCACATGTACATCTTGGGCACCTACTCCAGCCCACTTCGACTGATGGTTAGACTACAGATCTCACTACCCACTAACAGTAGGTCCGTTCCTCATTAGGTGTTCCGTGAATTTGGACTGGTGTTAAATTTGACCAAATCCTGCAGAGAGAGGTGTTTATCTTACATTTTCAAACAGCCTTGTGTCATAAATCAATTCCCCTCTACCCCCGTTCGTGGTGTGTATTGCCAGATTAGCAAGCATATTGCAACCCACTTTGGGCCAGAGGTCCACAAGTGCGACCTCTGGAAGACAAAAGCGCGTGAAGTGCGTGTGTGTGTGTGTGGGGGGGTGCTGGTGGAGGAGCATTAAATGTTACACTTGTGCACAAGTACACGTGTTCTTATATCTCACTCTCTCTTCCTTCTCTCCCGACAGCACACCCAGTTTTTTGTACTCTATCGTCTAATGTCCCCCCCTCTCTCTGTCGAGTCAGTTGCCCTTTACTTTTACATACACAGGTGCACGTACACCTTTACGATTCTATGTATTTCTTTCTCACTGTATCTCTCTCTCTCTATCTCTTTCATTCTGTCTCTGTTTCTCTATCTTTCTGCCATTCTATGTATTTTTCTCTCTCTCTGACTAATCCCCTTTCTTTCATTCTGTCTCTGTTTCTATCTCACAATCTCTCTCTCTTTCTGTCCACGCTTCTTTCTCTCTTACTATCTCTCTTTCTTTCATTTTCCCTATTTCTCTCTTTCACTCTTATTTATTTTCGCCGTTTCCTTCATAACACAAACAACTCTTTAAAAAAAAACTATTTAAACAAATTTGTTACGTACTTTCTTTTGCTGAATTTATCTTTTTCGTCTTCCCTCTGATACGTGCCGCCCTCTCAAACTTGTATATGCAAACGCAAATCTTCTTATATAGGGTCATTCCAGCCAATTTCACCTAGGATCCGTCCCGTTCAAATTTTCACCATTTGTTTGTATCCATGTGAGAAGTGAATCCTGAAAATTGCAGCGCAATGACATTCATCGTTCTTATTTTTGAAATTGGGTTTGTTACAAGCCTTGATAAGGTTGTTTTTCTGATCTCCATCCTAAAGTGTTTTAAAATCAGTTAGAAAATTAACGGTCAAAAATCTTTTAAAAACCCCGCAAAACATAGGCTCGGGGGGGGGGGGGTATTATTTTAAAAAAATTCAAAGTTTAAGCAGTACCCCCATGAAAATGGACCAAATTCAGAAATTGTAAATCTCTCAACTGCAAGGGTCCGGATTTTCATGTGTGACAATTTCAAAGACTTTGAAACTTATTTGCTTTAAAATGTTGATGTGTCAACTCTACAATAACAATGTCATTGGCAAACAGGCCCTTACATTTCCAGAACAGCTTTCTTAATTCTGGGGGTTACAGTACAGAAAGAACCTATGGGTGCACCGTTAATTTTTCAATGGCATCTAAGTTAAAACACTTTAGGATGGAGATCAGAAAAACAACCTTATCAAGGCTTGTAACAAACCCAATCTCAAAATGCAAGCCTCCAAAATTGGAAAAAACTCAAAAAGCGAAAACTTTCGGAAATTCCCTAAAACTTTAAATGGCCATAAAATAAGAACGATTAATGTCATTCCGCTGCAATTTTCAGGATTTACTTCTCACATGGATACAAACAAATGGTGAAAAAGATTGTCAAGTCTTACCGGCAAACTTTTCTATCTCGCCCCTCCATCTTGTGTCTGGTCTTTTCCTACTTAGTATACTGTCCCATGAGCACTAATCGGTTAGTCTTTCCTCCCATCTATTGTCATCTCTTCTTGCTAGGTGGCCAGCCCATCTCCATTTTTGCTGCTTAATTAGTTGTATAATATCCTTCACTCTAGTGTTATCTCTGATCCATGTTGATCTTTTTCTATCTCTTAGAGTTATCCCTAGCATGGCTCTTTCCATGGCTCTCTGTGCTATTCTGAGTTGGTTATCAGCTCGTTTTGTTAATTTCCATGTTTCGCACCATAAGTCATGGCTGGTATTATGCAGTCGTTGTATACTTTACGCTTTAGACACATTGGCAAGGTGCTCTTTAGAATGTCTCTATTCATACCAAATGCTTTTCAACCTATCGTTATCGGTCGTTTTATTTCGTAGTCATGGTCTTTCTCTAGCTTTATTATCTGACCTAGGTAGATGTATTCATCGACCTCTTCTAGAATCTCACCTTCTATCTTTATGACCTTTTTGGGAACTTTATCGTTGAACATTACTTTTGTCTTTCCCTATTTAGATCAGTTAGCATGTTTTGTATTTAAACTTAAATACATAATCTACGTAAACCTGCTATATCTATCTATATAATGAACAGTGTGACTTTATTTCTCTGTCTGTAACAATGGACTCTTTCGGTTAAAGGTAACAATTTTGCTGATAAAAATATCCCCTACCCACCATTTGAAACAATGGACTTTTCTACTCGTTTTTAGTAAAATCTCAAATGATAAGACGTAACCATTTATTTACACTATTAACAGCTTTGTTTGTTTGTTTGTTTGTTTTTGTGTGTGTGTGTGTGTGTGTGTATATATTTATATGTATATATACGAAGTGTAGATATTAGACTAATGTAAGTCGAACCACGGCGCGCATGCGTGAACCATGTTGTATACATTGACCAATGAGAAAGCACAAACAACCCCTGGAAGTTTCCATCCGTTCACATCACTGTTCACTGAAATAGACATGTTTTCTGGGGTTTCGTAAAAATAGGCAGTTCAAACATTGTGCAACGAATCAATTTGAACTTTTTGTTGACCTTGAAAAAAACGGCTACCGAATCTTTTAGTATAATAACTGAAGTTTATGGATAATAATACATATCACATGCACTTGTGTTCGAGAGGTACAAGAGATATTGTGAAGATCGAGAAGATATCGAAAATAATAAACGTTGAGAACGCCCATTACGTCAGGAACTGTCACATTATCAATGGAGACCATTTCTGCAATCATTCTGATGATGATTCATCGATAATTTCGAACGATTTGTTCGATTTCTTTTAACATTCTCACTTGACGTGCATGGACGTCCACAACGTACATAATCTTAAGGAAACTTTATAATTCCATCTTCCCAGAACCTTTTATCCTTCTCAGCAAAGAAGAACTGGTCTAGGTGCATTTTGTAATCTTCCAGAGAAGTAAACATTTTATTAAGAAAGTTCTTTAAAGATATGGTAACCCGAAGGTGCAATATCTGCTGAATACGGCGGACGGTTGAAAACTTCCCAGACAAGCTGTGAGAATTTTTGCCTGATCACCAAAGAAACATGCAGTCTAGCCTTGCTATCCTGATGGAATATTTCGCCCTTTCTCTCAACTAATTCCGGATGCTTTTCGTCAATTGCTATCTTCAATTGGTCTAATTGAGAACAATACTTGTTTGCTTCTCCGGAAGGAATTCATAGTAGACGACTTCCAATATCACCATATACACAGTACCATCTTCTTTGGATGAAGACCAGCTTTTGGTACGGATAATGGTGGTTCATTTCGCTTTCTCGTGATCCTTGCTTTCCACGTGGTTGTAAAGTGTTCACTTTTCATCGCCCGTCGTAGGGGATAGGTTGAAATCACTTTCAAGCTATTTCTAAGGGTAATCTGAAATCGATTTGATCCTACTCCCGGTAATCTAAACGCGATTTCAAATTACCATAGGTGAACCAGGGCTAATCTGAAATTGATTATTATTGTTACTTTATTCGTAATTACCTACTCTGTAGATGGTACAGAGTGCATAACGCTCCGTAGATACCCCCTTATATCTACGGAACTTTATCCCTTTAGCATGTAGGATTCTTTTTGTTTGCTATCTATAGGACTCAATCTGTTCATATCTATCTGTCTATACCAGTCTGCTCACATCTATCTATCTATCTATCTATCTATCTGCACTTCTACTCCTCATCCTTCCCCACGCACTCACTCTCTCTTTCGCAACTTCATCCCCGTCGTTCTCTAACCTTTCTTTTTCTCTCCCCTATCCTTCTCATCCCCACACACTCACACTCTCTTCTTTCATGTCGTACCCTTCTCTCTCTTTCTGTCTCTATCCAACTCTCCTTCTCACCCCACATACACACACTCTCTATCTCCCTCACCTTCTTCGTCCCCTTTCACCCTTTATCAAAAAAGTCTATCTTAATGGTGCGCCCTTTGCACTGAGATAAATTGCTTTTTTATGTTGAGCTTTTCTTTGATTGGCACCTGCTGCCCATACGGTCCACCGTCCCCCAAAGCAGAGCATTGATGCCACGTGGCACTTGCTGGTTTCGCCCGGGGCTTAAAGCAACGGAATATCTGAGGCACATTCATAGAATTGTCTTACATTACAAAAAAGAAAAACGATAATTTGAAACCATATTAAAAATCTTGTTGTCATGTACTTTTATTATGTATCCTTTTAAACAGTGGCTTAACAATTTCCAGATTATTAGGGGTAATGTGGTTTCTATTTTAGGAAAAGACAAACGTCTTTTATTAGGAAACATTTATAGTCGTCATATAATCGTCATTGTTATTTAACACAGTTGTAAACAACTTTGCAATCCCCTCTTTATAAAAGGTCTGATAGCCCATGTTTGACGTCATCAATATTCTGGCATCGGAACTTGTGTCTGATCCGGAGATAACCATTGGTTTATCCATTTTCTGTTAACATACAGAACCCATTTCTCGTCCCCAGTAACAATTCGATGAAGAAACGCCCTCTTTTCCTGTTTGCTCTGCAGATTGCAGAACATTGGGCTACAAGTACGTGTAGCTCTTTGTCTGTTGATATTACCGATCTATTGAAGATGCTCTTGTACCATGTTGAATTTAGTTTTTCTGATAATTCTTCAATGGTTTGACGAGGATCTGCATAAAAAATGAGTGCTGTAGGTCGTTGTCAAGCTCCACTGGCCTTCCCGAACGATGGGCATCGTAGAGGTCTAAACTGCCCGATCGAAATTTGGTGAACCAATGTTGGCATTTGCTGACATATAGTGCTTTTGGATAAACACAGCAAATTATCTAGGACCTAGAAAAGAAAATACTATCATAATTTGAAGAATAACACCTAATTCCTCTGGAAGAATATTTTTTAATTTTTCGTGGTGTTAAATACTCAATTAATAGCACCTAAAGTTAGGTTATATAAAAGCGACATTACTTTCCGGTACTCCTAATATTTATTAGGTCAATGCAAACATTTCCAGCACGTTTTTTCACATACTCCTTTCATATAACTTCATAGCATCATTATTTAATTATCAAAAGTATTTTTCTGGCTTTTTATAACCTTTAACCTTCAGGTAAATTTTGTATTCCATCATAAACGAATGATTCCGGTTCTTCGAGGGATTTTCCGATATCTTGAATTAGTTAAACCACTGACCAAACGAAATAATTGATAGTCTGAATGTGACAGGTCTAGAGAATTTGCCACATGTAGAAGTACTTTTCATCTAATATCCATGATCGTTTGCTGCATATCATTTGCAACACGAGGACGAGCGTTGAATCACAGAAAACCCCTTCTTCCATCTGAGCCAAGGCATGGGATTTCTCTTCAGTTTGTAAGCTTACGTCATCTCATGGCTGCACTCAGCAGCAGAGTTATAACGCTCCAAAAGCAGCTAAAAATGGCAAAATCGAGTGGTCAACAGCATGTCTTCTCAGATGGACAGTTCTTGATGAACTGATAGCAACTCTGACTAGCCTAGAGGTATGGGTGTCAGCCAGATGTACGATGACTCCCTTTTGTCTTTTAGTTGGCGGGAAATCAAGTCCAACCCAAACACACTTTGCTTGTTTAGTTTTATTTTGCGGTTTTGATGTATTTTTGCATGCTGTATGCTTCGTTAGTGCATACATTTGCATATTTTAAAATTCGTCTTTAGTGCCTAATAATATTTTAATATATTTTAACACATTCATTTCATAATTTTTGTTTTAGTATTCACCTTTTTTAAAAGATCAATTTAATATTTTTAGGCGATTTAAAAAAAATTATATCCATGTATTTAAAAAAATATTTTATGATATATTTTACTTTATTAAAATATTTTAATATTGAAGTATAGAAATTGGAGGTTATGCTATTGTTTGCAGTTTTGCATGCTGTATGGTTCGTTAGTGCTTACATTTGCGTATTTTAAGGTTCTTTACTGCATATTTAAAAAAAAAATGTATATTTATTTCCCTTACAATGAAATGTCTGTGTCTAAAGGGTTAACATCTTTTATATAGTTGTCGATCGTTTGTGTGGGATACACAATGGCCAAGAAACTTGTCCTTAAAGCTGTGAGGTGTCACACCGTCTGCATGTCACGTTACAGAAACCACATAAACATGGGTTCAGCACAACCAAATTTGGCATGCATACTCAATGGACCTAGAGAAAGGTTTTAAAGTAAAAGGTATTGAGAACATTTTAAAGTAAAAGGTTTTAGAGGGGGTTTCTATTTACAATGTGACTATAATGCTTAACTAGACCCTTACCTTCCATTCAATATACATATATACATATACATATCTTCTTATTTTATACTAGACATCTCTGGAAAGCAAATTATATTTTATAGAGATTTCATGAAATCAAATAAGCTTGCAGTCGGACCAGCACACACTCCCGGGCAGAGCCACGCATGCCAGCGCGCACCCTCGGACAGGCCTGCGTACACCCTCCTAAAACCTTAAAAATGTAATTTTTCTGAAAACTGAGAATTCATGTGCTTACTTTTGGCCTTAGTAGTTTGCACGTCAAAGCGGACGTTTGGATTAAAATTGTGTCCATGTTTTATGGTTACGTTTGGGTTGGGATTAGGGTTAGAGGTAGTGTTAGGGTTTTTGTAAATTGAGACCTGATTATCGAGTATGCCTTTGTTTTCCTCTGTGATGCTTAGTTCTCGACTGATAGGCGTACACACATATACTTTACTACTTTATTATATAGCGATACTGCCAAAATTACATAAGCACTGAGAGAAGGAGAGATTCACATCCGCGGTTTCCTCTTCGTTTTGATGTCAATGTCTACTCGCTAATCAATTTTATTTATAATTTTCGCTATTTGCTCATTTGGATTACTCCCCTTGATTTTAGCAGAAATTGACGTATATTATTTTAAATTAACTTTATAAAACAATAAATTATAAGTATATTATTCATTTATGTAGGGAAAATTGAAAAATATTCCCATTAAATTTATGCAAATTAACTTACTCTGCCATTTTGTTTTTCTTTCTTTTCGTCAATATATAATCATGTTTTCTAGGTAGATGTAGTTGTGTAGCGATCAAGTAGAGATGGGATAAGAGTAACGCGTTCTATTTTAATTTATTTATAAAGATAAAGATCATAATTATAAAAATCCTTTAAATATGTAGCTCAAGTTTCAAGTCTCTAGTGGCATTTGCTCCTAACAACAACGTGAGACGATCTTTCATTGCTTTATACCCTGTTGCTTTTTTTCTTCCTTTGAGATAAAAGTTTTAGAGGCGAAACGCTTAAAAAATAACCCACATTCGTCTACATTAAAAACTAGAAAAAAATGTACGAAATTGCTACACAAGTGGTATGATGTAGTACGAGCGCGGACACCCCTGAAGGCTGACTGTCTAATTGCTTTCTTTTGTGTCCACTAATAAAACAAAAAGAAGATTCAAATTTAAGCGCGAAATTCCACAGACGAGCAAGCATTTTGTTTTCGGCAGTCATATTAAACTTCGTTATAACGAGGTTTCGTTCAGAGAGGAAACGTAAAACGAGGTGTGTGTGTGTGTGTGTGTGTGTGCGTGTGTGTGTGTGTTTGGCGCTACAAGTTAACACACAACCAGCAGACGCATTAATGATTCTACTGGGTTAAAAAATTCTATTAACCAGATGGACCCATGAAAATTCCACGGGTGTTGACAACTAAGATAATCCATTATCTCATGTCTCTCCTCTTCTCTCGCCATTTGCCTGTATCTTCTCATTCTCCCCCTTATCCCTTCCAATCTTCATTGCCCGTCAATATTTGTATCTAAACATGGATATGCGAAAATCTCCCTATCCCCTCAGTAAACTATTTAACTTTCTTTTCTCGCCTCTCCCTTCCCACCCTCTTATTAAACTACCTAACTTTCTGTTCTGCCCTCTCTCTTCCTACCCTATTATTAAACTACCTAAACTTCTTTTCTGTCCTATATCTTACTACATACTTATTAAACTACCTAACTTTCTTTTCTACTCCCTCTCTAACCACCAAGCGGCCCAGTAGATAAAGAAGGTAGACATATGATTGCTATTCGATCTTTCCTTTCCCCTTTTTTCTACTTTCTATTTTGTCAGGGAGGAAACATAATCAATGAATATAAGAGGTCTGTCCGGAAAGTATCCAGCCATTTTGAATATCTCCAGAACCAGACGCGCAACATTGATGTGATTTGGCAACCCCCGAGGAGGTACCAAATTTGAGTGGTCAGTCGGCAGTGAGACACCATTGAGTGTGTTTGTCGCATTTACAGTGATCAAGCAAGTCATTCTTCACATGACCCAGGTCTGTTAGTAGAGACTACTGTCCAGATTTAACTCCCTGCAACTTCTGGCTTTTCCAAAAGAGATTTCAAACCGTGGATGAGATTAAGGAGAACGCATCGAGGCGGCTGATAGTGATCCCGAAATAGAACGCCACAGACTGTTTTGAAAAGGGGCGCTGGGATTAGTGTGTAAGGTTCCAAGAGGAGTACTTTGAAGCGAATTAAGGTGTCGTTGCCCTAGGTAGGCTATTAATAACAAATGTCTGGTTACGTTCCGGGCATATTTAGTAGAAGGATACAAAGTTTGTTAGGGTGCAAGAATTTGAGGAGCCGTTTGATTCTAAGGCCGCAGAAAAGATCGGCCAAGTGGCATTGTGATAAAAAGCAACCAAATGCATAAAGATACAAATATACGTTTGCTATGTTATTGCTCAAGTCATTTCTGTCTTGCGTGGCAATCGTAGAATTTATAATATGATGTATTCAAATTGATAACACTAACTATTTTTCCCATCTCTATTATAAAAGGCTTAGTCTGGCACAAGGTCATAGTATGGAGTGGGGCACTCAGTGAGAATCTTCTCATTACACTAGTGAACTGATCTGTGAAACGAGTCGTTTGATTCTGAGGTTGCAAAAAAGAACGCTGACAGTGGGTAGGTCGGATATTTCCGCTTATACTAAAACAAAAATGAGATTATAATGCTTCTCAGTCGAGCATGATAGATTTGTGGGGAGAGAGAGAGTGAGAGAGAGAGAGAGGGGGGAAGATGAGGGGATGGGGGGGAATGGAAGATGTGTTGGGTGGAAGACAGAGAGAGATAATGGCCTATTCCATCATCTCTGACCTGCGGCTCGGCAAAATATGACAGTTTTCTTTTAAGATTGATATGACAGAAGAAGAAGAAGAAGAAGAGGAAGAAGAAGAAGGGGGAGAAGGAGGAGAGGAGGATGGGGAAGAAGATGAAGAAAAAAGAGGAGGAGGGGAAGAAGAACAAGAAGAACAAGAAGACAAAGGACAAAGAGAAGAATAAGGAAGAACAAGAACAAAGAAAAAACGAAGAAGAAGAAAAAGAAAAATGATTTATTACGTGTTTACGTTTAACCAACCGATAGTAATTAGAGGTTTAATGGCAGGTGGGTGCACACAGACACGCATACACACACACACACACACACACACACACACACACACACACACACACACACACGCACGCACACACACACACACACACACACACACTGATATACAAAGTCGATAGATATGAAGAGAATGATGTAGATAGGTAATGAGATATATCTATACATATATACATATATAGGTATGTGTGCATATAGATATACATAAAATATGTATACATATATGTGTCTGTATAGATATACATATATGTATATATATATATAGACATACATGTATATATATATGTGTGTGTTTATAGACATATATATATATATGTATATATATGTGTTTTTATATATAGATATACATACCTATACGTTTATGTGTGTATATATAGTTACACATTGCATACAATTATGTATGTGTGTGTGTGTGTGCGTATATAGATATACACATATGGATATATATGTGTATGAATATAGATATACATATATGCATATATGTGCGTGTATATCTATAGATATACATATACGTATATATGTGTGCATATATAGATATACTTTACACCGTCGTTTGACATAAACCTTTCCCAATATTCGTCAAACCTCTCTATCGTGGGCGTCGCGATGCCAATACATTCTGAACGTATCGTCACACCATTTTAATTTTTGCCAGCCACAATTTTGCATAGGATCTTGGGGTTTCCACGTTATGAGTCAATGTCCAGTGGTTATCCGACATTCTTGCCAACCGAAAGTGATTCTTCGTTATCCCAGATGTATGTATGTATGTTGACACACTTCTATATGCCTGTGAGACCTGGACTACACACCAAAGACATGTGAGACTGCTCAAACGTTTCCACCAGAACTGTCTGAGACGCTTGTTGGGTGTATCGTAGAGGAGTATGACTGCCGATACAGAGGTGCTTGAGCGGCCTCAGAGATTGAGCGTCAAAAGACACGTCTCATAAAAAGTAGACTGTGTAGGTGGGTGGGTCATGTATCACGGCTAAATGATTGCCGGCTCCACAAGCAACTATTCTATAAACGACCACAACACAAGCCCAGGAAAAGATATAAAGACTGTTTGAGAAATGATCTTGATGACATGAAAATGCACATTGAGTACTGGTTGGGTGGGGGCTTAGCAAAAGATGCTGCAGCGTGGAGAGAACAGATCTTTGATGAAGGAGCTGAATGCTTCTGAAAGCATCTGTCATGCAAAGTTGCTTCGTGCAGCTTGTAAGATGGAAGGCAGAGAACTTACTCCGATTCGAGGAACGGAGAAAGAGCTGACATGCACACATTGCAGTCGTGTTCTGCTGTCTAAGGCTGGCTTGGTAAGCTATTAGAAATCTCATACAAGACAGACAGACATCTTGTCATGTCCAATGTGTAATGCAGTCTGCAGGTCGGTGTCAGGTGCAACCAGGCATACTAATATAGCACATGCCGGTTACAATACAGTTAATCAAGAGAGGCTATGGTTGTGCCAAATACCTATATGATTTGCAATAAAACCTGCAAATCAGCTACAGGTCTTAAAAGCCATTTCAAAAAGAGGAAGGAACCTTGTCTATAGAAAGAAAATAATTTAAAAGAAAGGGGAATGTTTCACTGTATAATGTTCGATCTATGTGGTTAATATTCATCACTGAATTAAGTGCAATGACAGGGAAGAAGATTATGTTAAAAAATAAATATTTGCTGTGTAAAATAAATGCTTTTTTAATCGTTAGAATTCGGACTGATTTACGCATGTGTGTATATATAGCCATATCAACATATCAGTATGTGTGTGTCCATATAGATATACATGCATACATATATGCAGTATTTGTGCACTCTGTCTAGGATCAAAATGTTGCTCCCAGGCATGTCTACCTAATATCAGAGTGTAGTATATATGCGCTCATTGAAAAGTGTTACACACAATATATACTATATATTGATACACATTGCGTTTTAAATATGTGGA
>VCCN01003439.1:5972064-5977064 GCA_006491835.1 Architeuthis dux | reverse complement strand
ACTTTTTGATATAAGCTTTTTAAAAATTAAAAGATTTTTTTTATCAGCCTTTAAAGTCCTTTGTCGGGCATAGGCCTTCCCCAAGATCTGTTGTTGTAAGTGTAAGTGTTGGTGGTGGGGAGGGGTGATGAATCTCACCCTGCCATGCTGACCTATGACGTGTTGGCAGCAAACATTATTTTACACACTAGTTTACCTATGTTGTCAAAAATGACGGTCGTATTTAAATATTGCATTCTACTTTAAAAAAACATCAAACACATCAAAATGTTGCTTTGCATTTTCTTGTTTATGGTCAACCAGAATGAACACGGATCCTTTTACACACCTGAACAAAAAAATAAAGGAAAAAAATTAAAAAAATAAGTAAGGAAGGCTTCTCTACAATTTTATCTTCTCGCAAATGTTACAGACAGAAAATATAGTCCATCACATGGCGATTTATATAAGTGTATTTTTTCGGTTGCTATCATCTTTCCCTCATCACAACGTTCTTGGTCGATATGTTCTTCAACCTTAATTCTTCAATTCCTGGAACTTTTGCTAAAGGTTGAACATACATATGTGGAAAGATATTTATCTACAATTGCTTTTTATTTCTATTTTCTGTTAACTGTTAACTGTAATAATTAACTGTTAACTGTAAAATGTTTGTTCAAATAAGTAGAGTTCTTTAAATAGAAAGTATATAAATGCTAATACAAAGATAAAGTTATGTAAATGAGATTTTTCCTTACCGAAAAAAAACCCCGAAAATTATTCGCGTGTCTGTAAAACGATTCTTTTTTTGAAGTTTGCCAAATTCTATCAGGAATCTGCGAGTCCAAAGAGAATTACAGACTTTTCGTTTATTCTCGGCAATTGGGTTCCTATGATTCCAAAGGCAACCATTCCACTGTTTTTGGCTACCTTTCATCCTGATGGTAATTCTGGACAATGAGATGAATTTACCTGTTCAGAATGTGGTTTACAGAAATATCTGACCCCACCTTCTTCATAAGAATAGCCAGGGGCTGTCTGTTTTATCAAGGCGTTCAGCTTCAGAATCGTTCAAATTATATCTGAAAAGTTCTTTGGTGGACAAGGTAGTTGCGTATTTTTCACCTGCCCAAATGAGAAAGGGGGGTAGATAGAGAAGAAAGAGAGAGAGAGAGAGAGAGAGAGAGAGAGAGAGAGAGAGAGAGAGAGAGAGAAAAGAGAGAGAGGAGAGAGAAAGAGGAAAGAGGGGAGAGGGAAAAGGGAAATAGAATAGAGAGAAAAGACAGAGAGAAAAGAAAGGGAAAGAAAAAAAGAGAGAAAGAGAAAGGAACGAGAAGAGAGAGAGAGAGAGAGAGAGAGAGAGAGGGGGAGGGGAGGAGAGGAGAGGAGAGAGGGAGATCAGGATTTTGATTATTGTTTTTTTAAAGTAAGCAGACAATCCCTATTTGGAAGATTGACGTAACACAATCTTCTATATTTGACGATGTGTTAGACTAAGCTAAACTTAGTAAATATTTACCTCGTCCTATGGTAGGATACAATAACTTACCAACCATTTGGCTAGTTTAGGTTTGTGATGATCAAGTCTGTCGTAACAACAATACAAACGGTGAACACTCACATCTATATGTACATATATATTAGGTCGATGCAAACATTTCCAACAGTTTTTGACAAAATCCTTCATTCACATGAATTCATAGCATCAATATTCAATCATCAAAATATATTATTGTGTTTGATATGGTCGGACTATTTCCCTCGTATGTTCATTTGTTCACACGCTTCGGCCGTATACCTTCATCGAGTGTTCCTGGTTCTAGAATGTGGGATCACTGTTTGGAGCGCATGCTCAATTGGACTGGACACGTCACATCCGTTTTTGTATATCCTGTGTGTCGTTCAGTGTCAATTCCGAGTTCCTTCCCTTATATTGGAAGATCTGTTAGTTTGTTTTTTCTTGATGAGAGCTTCCCAGATGCTATTGATCTCAATGCTCAATCGGCTGGACAGAGTATATGTACCGCTTCCTTAAGGCGTCGTATTCGTCAGTTGTTTCGACTTGTTAGAATCACTGATTCGACAAGGAGTGTTGCATGGAATTTAAAACAAGTAATAGTCTGAAGGCGACAGATCTGGAGAATACTTTGCATGTGAAAGAAAAAAAAGAATAACACTTGTTGAGATTTTGTTGCTATTATCATGAGATGTAGACTAAAATGATTCTCGTAATAATTCTAAAACCATATGAGCATACAATGGACCCTCCCCCCTACATTTCGCCAATCTGGAAAGCGAATGAGAGAGGTTTGACTGTAGTTTGAATAGTAATCGAAATAAATGATGGCTATGTCTCGCCTTTTTGCTGATCTGGGTGGACTAAAGGCGTTTTCTTTGCTCCAGTCTCTTTTGATTGTGAATGTAAAAATACCAATTGAAATATGATTCATTTCGTTACAAGTAATCAATTTTAACCAGATAGGGATGTTGAAGGTTGACTGGGTAAAGGCTCGGTGAGGTAGAAATGGTTGTGACCCAGACATGAAGAGAGAGAGAGAGAGAGAGAGAGAGAGAGAGAGAGAGGTGTGGAAAGGGTGGTAAATAACGATCAGAGATGCAGATACAATGACAGACTGAAAGACGTAGTGATGTTTAACAATCTTAAGGTCAAAGGTGGTTAGCGAAACTGTGGTTAAAAGATTGTGTGGCGTCAATCTTCCAATTTCCTAGACGTATTTAAGAATTCCTAACGTATCTCAGTCTGTAGTTTTGTACTTTAACCATTGGTCAATAAATGCAAAAGCTTGAAGAAAGACACCGGTGGATGGGTAAATGTTGGATCGTGAGTGTCCGGCAGTCTTTTACTCAATTGTTGACTAATATAATAATTGATCTGAGGCTTTGTCATCCATGGAGCGTCGTGAGTCTCCGCATTTCTCACAACCCAACTCCACTGTCATGAATCATCTCACATTATTCCAACTTTAGGGATGGGGTGGGGGTATCCCGTCCTAGTAATAATATCTAAAATGTCGACCGTTTGCCGACGCAATCAAATCATCCCATGTCAGAATATCGTGGCTATTAATTCTCCCCCACCCCTTCTCTCCCCCTCTCTCTCTCTGTATTGGGCTGACTGGCTTAACAGATTAAGGCTAAAACCCCAAGTTGTGTCATCAAGAGTAATCATCGCAATAAATAAAAATAATAGATAAATAAGAATAATAAAAAAGAGATCATAGCGTATATTCCTAAGCTTCCACACAAAGTTTTCTTCCATTCTATTCAAATCAACTTCCATTGTCTGCAATATTAAGTTTTTGTTTTTCAAAAACTGATGCAATTGTAATTGAGCAATCTTTTAAAAAAAATGTTTTAATTATTAATCAATGACATAATCGCTATAATTTGCAATTACAGTAACCGGAAGAAAGCTGAGAGACCTGAATTGGCCCCTTCCTTGTTTCTGAATGTCCTGGCACTAAGAACAGGTTCGAAACAAATGATCATTTGAAGTTACTAATTCTGGTGAGAATGGAGGTTGAGGTGAAACTTCTCAGCCTAAGACCTTTATTTCCTCTTGGGTTTGTTATGCTGAGTGAAGTCTTGCATTTTCAGGTTGCAGGGTGATACTCTTTCTGATCACCCAGGGGTTCTCAAACCTTCTCTTCCAGAGTAACCGTTTGTCCTGACTGGCGTGTTGGCATACCCCTTGTGAAAAATATAGTGTAAAGTGTATGTATACCATAGAACAGACAATAGACATGTAGTATTTATTTTTCATTTAATTTAATGTTACATTTTTAATGAGATGGATGAGCTTGGCAAGTAACTCAGTTCTAGGTACAGTTTCAGAGAGACATAGTCGTATATCATTATCAATTGACAGTCTTGCACGGAATTGTCAAGTGTTCTTATCAGCCACTTTGAGAAGCATTGGTTCAGCAAAGCTGCACATTTCTGGTAGAATGCACTACTGACGGACCCAAGTTGTTGACTAAGGTCTGCAGTGATGCTTTCTCCAGGATCCAATAACTCGTGGTGTTCCACCAGATGCATAGCAAAACCTTTTGTGAATCTTGGTTTTGGATCCATTGCTTTTTGCGTTTGTTGTTATATACAATACCCATTTCTCATCTGTAACAATCCAATGAAGAAAAGGGAGGTTTTAATTCCTAGTCAACAGACTGTGGCAAATTGTTGAACGTTGCGTTTAATTCTCCGGATGAGAGTTAATGGGAAAGCCAAATTCACTCCTTGGATTTCTTTCCAATTTGTTTGAGATGTTCGTGTTTAGTTGAACATTTTGTGCATTATGTCTTTTTTCACTAAATCTCTGGTGCTTTCATGAGTATCAGCTTCGACAGTTACTTTCAAAACATCATTAGACAAAATGGTTGTTTTTACTTGGTCCCCAAAACTAAACTAAGCTTAGTAATTACCTTCGTGAGCGCCTCCCCATTGAGCAATGGTCCATACCCTACCCTAGCAAACCATTACTGCAGTAGGGAGTTCGATCTTCACTGAGTGTCCCACACTTGTGATCTTGTGTCAAACTAAGCTAAACTTAGTAAATGACTATATGGGTTCTTTGTTGTAGGGTAATGGTTAGCAAGTTAATCTAGCAGAAATATATACATTCATGTTGAGTGTCCAGCCGTGGAGCAGTTGTTAGTAAGCTGGTCTCGCTAGACAATACTACTGTAGTGAGTCCGATCCGCACTCGGTTCCCCACAATTGTAGCTTTGTACCTTACTAAGTTAAGCTTAGTAAATAACAATGAAATGAGTCTCCTCCTTCTCCTCCTCCTCCTCCTCCTCAAAGCTTAAAAACCATTAACTGCGGCAGGTGGTGAAGAGTAATAGTTATCCATGGCAAAATAAAAGCCCTTGTCCATGGCAAAATAAAAGCCCTTGTCCATTGCAAAATAATCCATTCCAAGTAATCGATTGTAAGTTATACATTGCAAGATAAAAGCTGTGACTCACAGATAAAACTGAGTTGCCATCAATCACAATAAA
>VCCN01003439.1:5850406-5870381 GCA_006491835.1 Architeuthis dux | reverse complement strand
TGTTTGAACAATCATCTATAACCTTTGTTCATGCACCATAGATTTTTGACCTCTGATCATGAAAATTGCTGGAAAGCGCTGGATCTCAAAGGTTTGAACATTACTTACACTCACTGAATTCAGACATGCATTCTCTTGTATGTAAACAAGAAAGGTTAACTAAAAAATTAAAGAAACATTCTTTGACTATGGTCTATAAGCAACCTTGTATTAATGAAGGACTGCTGTCCAAATACACAATATATAAAATATTAATTTATGTGTATTTATGCAGCAATTTTTCTTTCAAACATATTTCGTTAAACACAACGGCTAAATTTTGTCACGGGCCCCCTAGAAATGTCATGCACTGGACCCCATTAAAGTTAAATTTAGCCCTGGACTTGTTTAACATCCATAAACTGTTGCATACAAGCCAGCCTGGCATATTAGGTTTTTGGTTCAAAATTCAGGTCACCCCCACACACCCATAACTAAACTGATGTTTTGCAAACTGCTTTACTTTCAGTAACCATGGACGTTGCCACCACTTTTACAGGGGAAAAGGATATATTTCCAGAAGGGGGCAAAAGGATATATTCAAAATATATCTTAGTGGCATCCCTGTAACCAGTGAAGAATAATACCATCTTTTTATATGGGGACATTAGGTTGGGGTTACATAAAACAATAGTACAGCACCATTATCCTTTATAAGGTTCCAACTTTCAAATCCCCTCACCCTAAGTGAGAAGGTCTGATCCAGAGTGGGTAAATAGTGAGTAAATAGTCTTCCAAATACCCTTGTAAAACATTTGTCTCATAATATGGCATATACAGCATATTTTTTTATAATACAATATGTTTTATATATATGGATGGTAAAGCCCCAATATAATTAAACAAACATTAAACCACATATCATTTGTTTCATCTGACACACAAGTATACTGATCAGTTATCTTGATAATAACATTAAATTATCTAACTATATAAATACCATTGTTACTTTTGTCTGTCATGCTATTCCAAACCAATATATAAAATTAAGAAACACTACTGCAACCGCGAATCGATCACCTGACGTAGACCTTAGAAGGCTGATGACATACACATGATCCACTGCTACAGAGATAGAATAAATCAGGATTTCAAGCGTGAAGTATGGGATAGATAGTCAGATAAGGTAGGGGGAATTGGATATCAAAGCAGTGAAATCTGCTAGACAGAAAGCATAATTGAAATAAAATGTCACTGAAAATCGTAGATCACTTTGACAAGTAAATTACAGATGGATTGAAAAAGGATACAATGGGCTACAATTACAAAATATTTATTAATTTAATATTTAATTTTATTAATTTAATATTTAATATTTATTACTGTATTTACTCGAGTACAATGCAACCTCGAATATAATGTGACTCCCACTTTTTGTAGCTAAAAATCAGTAATATATTTTATCCTCTTATCGCTGCAAATTAAAAAACATATAAAACACAAAAACCTAAAAAAAAAAACTAAAACACAAAAACTAAAACTGACATGGTTCCTGCTTTTGCACAGTAACTTTTGGTTTGAATTTACCTAAAGATACAAATTCTGTATATTTGTTGGTTTGTTACCATAATAGAGCAAAAATGTTACCCCTGTCATCATAGGCGAACAAGCCAGGTGGGGGGCAATTCGGGCAAAACGGTGTTAAATTTCAAGCAAATCAAGCCCTCTGCCCCATTTAATGAAACAGTTCCCATACGCCTAGGCCCATCATACCCAAATCAACATAGCCAATAAAATATTACTTGATAATAGTCTACACAGCATTGTGCTGGTTTTAGTGATGTCCTGATCAATAATTTATGGTGCATCAGCTGTCGGAAACACTGTACAGTGTAGTGTTCATTAATTTATACTGCATTTTTTTTATTATCCATATATATAAAGTGTAATATGTATCCATATATTTATATATATATTTTTTGTGCAACACTTACTACAGATACTACACGCTGATTTGAGGCAGAAGTTCCAGGGAGCAACACTTTGATCTTAGGCAGGGTGCCAGATACTTTGATCCGAGGAATAAGTTCTGATCCATATGTAAATAATCCCGTCATTTTGGACGGGTACTATGCTAGATTTAGAATGGCTAGTCCATAGTAGGAAGGTAGGAAGAAAGAGGGAGAAAAAAAAGTAAGATAGTTTAATAAGAAGGGAGAGGTGCTGATGGTTGCTACTGATACTATAAGTGGGACAGACAAGGCTCCTAATATATATGCGATTTCTGTTAAATAAGTCAGATCAGTTCACCAAACAAGAGTTTTAGTAGGCGTTATTTGTGGCGGCCTGCTAGAGTTAAGGTGAATAGCAACTTTCAGACAGGTTGTTCCAGTTTACACTTTTAGAAACCGTCAACCAAATCTGTCAATGTAGTTTTTTCAGTTTGTAAGTGATTCTGGTTGGCTGGCTATGTATGTGTCATGCTTACACAAATTTTCTTTTTTGTAAATCTACCCCCCACCCCCAATAGTTTTTTATGGGGTGTTCAATTTACAATGTAATTTTATGCTAAATTGGTCCCTTACTTTGTATCCGGCAGCATTCAAGCTTGTTCAAAAGAATTTTAAATTCAGACTTTTTAGTGATCCAACAAAAGGTGAGAGAAGTAACTAATTCATTGATCAACCCTTTTTCTAATTATTTTGATTAATCACCCCCGACATGGCATGCTGCCAACAGATGTTGGTCATGTAAAGGTTTGGTTGAGTAACCAGACCTGTTTTATACCTGGTTTGAACACTAGTTTCTGAAATAATGCTGACTTGTATGCAGCAATGGATAGTAATGAACTTACCTGAAGGAGTTAACTTTTCCTTTGGAAAGGAAACAAAAGGAACAAACAAAAGGAATGCAACAAAACACACAGAGTTGGAAGGGATCTTTAAGAAGCAGTCAGTATGCTCAGTTGGAAAAGGGTTAGCAATCAAGAAAGATTATTCTTACACATTTATAATGAGAGAGAGAGAGAGAGAGAGAGAGAGAGAGAGAGAGAGCATAAGGAAAATAAAAAAGAGGGAAAAGATGGGTAATTATGTGGGAAAGATTGAGAAGAGGGTTAATTGAAAGAAAAAGAGAGAGAGAGAGAGTGAGAGTGAGAGAAAGGAGAGTGTGTAAGGAAGAGAGAAATAGACAAAAAATGGTGCAAAGACTCAACAACAAAAGGAAAGATTAAGCAAAGCATCAGCAGATTTTGAACCATAAGGTCATTAAAATGCAGTCTTGATATCAGTCATAGTAGTATGACTCCACTTTAATGGTATCATAGTTTCTTTCAATTTAACCAAATTTTAGATATGATAAATTGATAAATGAATAAAAAATGGCATGAACACTAAAATTCACAAAACACTCAACCACAAACACACACACACATAAACACACACCAACTTGAAAGTTCAGTTTAAATATTGCAGATAAAAAGATTGTATATAAAAATAAATGTATAAAGTTTATATATAAAAAATAAAAGATATAATTTGGGTTATTAAATTTTACAATAGGAAAACAATTCTCAAAGTGTTTTAATAATTTGGCCTTATGCCAGACTTGGCTTAATGCAAGGCTCATTGACATTTTTTAGATCATCATTCTTATCTTTTTATGATTTTGAAGAAGTAATTGTGGTGACAATACCTCATCTCTGAATTTCATATCATCTTGGTTTACAAGATCTGTCCTGAAACTATCCAGCTATTTTGAATATCTTGAGAACTGGTTGTGCAACCTTGATGTAACTTGGGAACCAATCAGAGGGGACCTTACTGTGCATGGGTGAACAGACCTTCTCCTGTGAGATTACTCAATTGGCAGTAAGATGCCATTGAGTGAGCATGTGTACTGTGTGACCATTGCATTGACAATAGTCTGCCCCATTTTTTGTCTTTTGGCAAAAGCACCAAATGTTATTGTTAAATTTATATTGAATGATGCTTTAAAAACTAGAAACATTTCTTTAATATTATTATTGTGTCAATAGAACCTTGTCATGGAGAAAGGTTAAGTTAGCCTCACAGACTAATACTACTATATTGAATCTGATCCTTACTGGGTGCTCTGCACATGTGACCTTGTGTCAGACTAAGCAAAACTTACTACATAGAGCAATGGTTACATAGAGAATCAACCATTATAATCCTCCAACACCAACCTTTGCATTCAGTTCTCATTTTGAATTCCACCATTTTAGCCATGTGCCAGACTAAGCTAAGCTTAGTAACTTATATGGTGGTAGAGTAATGGTTAACAAGCCTGTCTAGCAAAGTAATGCTAATGTAATGAAGTCAATCTTTTACAAGGTACCTTACCATTGGGGCCCTCTAACAGATGAAACTCAGTAAATTACTATGGTGTAGAGCGATGATATAGAAACTAGTTTAACTGACCATTTGCTAGTGTTATAAATTTGATCCTCATTGGGTACTCCAGTATTATGGCCTTGTTTCAGATTTAACTAAGCAAACACACCACATTTTCTTTCAAAATTTCACTTTCTCTCAATCAAATTGCTTCTTTTATTTTTTTAATCATTTGTTATCATCAAGAAAAATATCTTGTTATTATTGCAATGGCTGTTATTATTATTGTAATTAATTGTTAATTAGTGTTGTGATCATAATATATGTATAAGTACACAATCTTTTATCTGAAATACCTATTGTAATTTTGAATTTTTCTGATTTCAGAATGGTAGTAGATGTACTGTATATAGGGTAGACAATTAAGTCAATTGTTAGGGAATGACAATGTCTCTGCAGTGAAATTTGTAAATATCCACAGTGAGTGAGATAAATTAAGACTATAAATAATATTACAGTTTATTTGTACAAATGAGATAAAGATAGACAATAAAATTACTGGCATACTTTTTATTTTTAAGTACTAAAAGAAAATATTTAAATAGTTTTTATTTTCAAGTAAAACAGCTCTGAAAATGTTCAGTTTTCAGAATTTCTGATAAGAGATTGTGTACATGTATTAATAAAGCTGTTATAATTAATGTTATTATTGTGCTATTAGTATTGTCATTACCTTTGGGATACTTCTTAGGTGTTATCATCATTATCATTGTAGTCTTAACAAACATTTTGCTTGGTTCTTACCAGTTTTCAAAAAGTTTAAGTCAAATTTCTCTTAGCACAAGCCAGCTTTCATTAACTCTTAAATTCATAGACTGCTTGCAATTGACAGTGGAACTCTTCAATGAATAGCATTTAAAATAGAGGAACTCTTCTGTTAATTGAATCTTTAAAAATAGTCTTTAGAATAAATTCATCAGTTTTTCAAAGCCTCACTGACTGCCCACTGGGAAGGAATTTCTGAGACATTGAATATGGCAGGGAGCAATGGTTACCTGGAGAATCAACCTGTATAATCCTCCAATACTAGCCTCTGTTATTATTCACTGATTTATTTGGACTAGTGTCCTCAACTTGGTTGTTATTACCACAACATTTTGGTCATTGTACCTTCCGGGTTTCTTCAAGTGTCTGTCATATTTGGTAACATTGACAGAATTTCGAACCAAACGATTAACCAACATTGTTATCCACTCGCCCATTTTTCCCTAAGACAAATGAGCAAGTGGATAACGATGTTGGTTAAGCATATCTAGTAACCTGCCTGGCTGTCATGAGTTCTATCCCTGGGTCAGGTACTGCTGAAAAACATATACGCTGGTTTAGTAGAAGAGGCAGACAAGTGACACTGCAAGGACAAATTGACTAGGAAGAATAACTGATACAAGATATCCTCTGGCATGGACAGCGGAATGAGAACAATCTACCCACATGGTTTGAATAAAGGGTTCAGTTTAAAATTCCCAGAAGCTTACCAACTATGACAGACACCTGAAGAAGGCAGGAGGGTGCAGCAGCTGAAACATTATAATAATAATGATAATTCATCATCTCAGAAATTCAGAACAAAACTACCAACCTGTGTCCCTAGTTGGGAATATGTTACTATATAAGCCACAAGGAATTGTAACTAGTGTAAATAATGCAACTAAAATTAAGATGAAAGAAATACTAGTCAAAAATTAGCAGCAGTGTAGTTCTAAAAAAAGAAGTGAGGGAATGCAGGACTGCCTGCTCAACCTCCACACCTGAGAAAATATTTGAAATTTAACCAATTTCAGAGATGTTTTCAGGTCATGTGGGATGAGTATTTGGAGATATACTGGCTAATCTTTCTTATCAGTGAATTGTTCAAGTAGAGAATTTTAGTAGTATATGGATAGTGAGGGAATGCTGTTGCCACCCCAATATGGAAATGCCTTTCCCACACTTTCCCACAGCAACAAGTTCTGAAAATATATTGTTTCTGTGATGTCCATGACCAAGAGGACTGGAAAATCTTGGGGAAGATCTATGTCAAATGACGGACATTAAAAGGCTGATGATGATGATAGTATAATCATGCCTTTCTTAAAGCATAATACCTATATCAGTATGTATGGTATGGACAGTTATTGGCATGGAAAAATAGAACTAGTGAATCAAGTTCACTTTTCACGAATGCATTTGGAAAAGCATAACTTCTTGTCCTCTGTTCCATCACCAGATATCTTGACAAAATGTCTTGTCACTGTCATCTCATAACAGAAAAAGGCTGTTATTGCCATTGCCAACCTTGACAAGGTCCAGTCAGCCTATTCTGATCCTGCAATAACTATGACTGTCTTTTTTTCAAAATTTTAGGATGTCTCTATGGAAAGTTAATATTTAAACCAACTTCAGGTTGGAAGTGGTATTCAAGTCTGAAGCTCTTAATAAAAAAATAATTTGTACAGTTTCTAAACAATTTGGAAGCCCTTAGCAATGAATTATATATGGTGTTGCTATTAAGTAATGAGACTGGGCTTATGTAAGTCAAACTATAGTGCGCATGCACAAACCATGTGGTATACATTGACCAATGAGCAAGCATAAACAACCCCTGAAAGTTTCAATCCACTCGCAGTCACCAGTTTGCTTTTACACATCGCTCGAAGTAGACTTGTTTTTCTGACATGGTCAGTTCAAAATTAGACCAACGCATCAATTTGAAATATTTGGTGAAATTGAACAAAATGGTTGCCGAATCTTTTTGTATTCTAACAGAAGTTTACAGGAAAGCATGCATGTCATGTGCACGTGTGTTCATGTGGCGCAAGAGATTTTGTGATGGTCAAGCGGATGTCGAAGATGATGAATGCCATGGACGCCCATGCATGCCCAAGAACCATCTCTTTATTGATGGAGACTATTTCTGCAATCATTTCTGATGCTGAGTATTGCGCTTTGGTCCAGTCTCATTATTTGATAGCCACACTTTGTACAGCTTATTTTATTTTATTTTTTTCATTTCGCTCATTTCGCTCATTTTTCAAACACGAATGACAAAAAAATCCCTGTTCTTCTATTTTCCCTTTTTTCTTATCTGAAGTAAGTAGTGTCCTTACGCTGACTACGGCTTCAGCTGTCCCTGCTTGAGCTCCACATGTCACATTACTACATACTCAGCCCATTTACAATATGTGAATTAGAGTTGGTGGTGACAAGCACCTGAAGTGGCGTCACACACTTCACCCTGTGTTATTTTACTGATAGCTGGGGGGTAGAGATGGATGCATGGCTTTTCCAAGGGCATTAGTGCAAAGTGAATACGAATTGCCCCAGCTGGAGTTTGAACTCTGTCACCTAGTCCATTCACTGTGCCATTACCTGCTCGGCCATCCTGCACCTTTTTTATCTGAACAAATAGTTTTCCCCCTTTCATTGGTATTGGTCCAAGATGGACACAAAGGATTTTATTCCTTTTTTGACTGAATGCTCAATATTATAATCATTAAATTGGCAATTTTTTGAATGCTGGCATGTGTTTTTAGAAAGTTGATTTATTCTTGATAAAAACTGAATAGTTTCCAGTAAAAAAAAGAAAATTACTGTATTTGCCAGTCTAAAAGATGCATAATGATTAGCACGTCTGCCTCACATGCAGAGAGTTCTGGGTTCAATTCTCAGTATTTGTGAAGAGTGTAGAAAACTTTTCATTAGGACAAATTTACCTGTGCAACTAGCGGCTAATTGAGTACACTCTAAGCTGTGTGATTATGTTGGAGGTATCCCTCCAGTGGACTTGCATCCTGCCATGGGTGTGGTCATAAAAACTTGTAGGAGTAAAGTCCTGGTCTTGACCATACTTGAAACTTGCAAAGATCACTAAGCTGATGCATGCAAATGAAACCGGGACTTTGTCACCGGCCGTTTATACTCCCATGGGAGTTGTCTCTTAAGGGACGGATGCTTTACCTTACTGCTCACTTAAACTCATCCAAGCCCCATAGTTGACCATTTGAAGCTTCAGTAAAAAATACCATAATACCATCACATTGGATGCAGTTTAATAATTATTGTTTTTTTCAAAATTTAAATGTGCATATTTATGCTGGCAAATACGGTATAGATAAATAAAAAATCATTTCAAACCGGTTGAAATGCTTGTATAATTGTTGATCTATCATTAGTATTACTATTGTCAATATTGGAATATTCTAATGGTATTATTTATGCATATGTTATTATTATAGTTATTGTAATTAATACTATTATAATTTATTAATATTACTAGTTAATATTATCAGGGCCGGCCCAATCATTAGGCGAACCTGAGCAGTCACCTAGGGTGCAAAGGTTCTAGGGGGCACACTCTAAACTGAAAAAATAGTTGTTAGAATACAGTCTTGCCCGGAGCACATGAAAACCTTGTGCCAGCCATTGTTTCCTCTAAGCTGTGTGCACATTCATTTTGCAACCTGTGCACAAAGGAAATTAATGTGTGCACAAAAGATTTCAAATTCTGTAGATAGCTGACTGGGTTTTTATTGAAAAATATTGATTCACTATGTCAAATTCAAAATTGCGCATATACTTTTGTCACTGGAAAAAAATTTGCACAACATAATATTTTTGCGCTAACTGACTACTAAAAATTAGAAGGAACATTGGTGCCGGCCCTGACTTTTTATTATATCCATTGTTTCTAAAATGGTCGAACTGTGAGAAGTATAGTAAGGTAATGAGCTATAAAACCAGGCGGGCAAAAAACCTACAAAACTGAACTACAAAAAGCAATCCGAAGCAATACAAAAGGCGTCTGGCTAGAATGACACAAACTCAGAAGATCTCAGAAATGGGGTTTATTATCTGTAAAGCTACAGTTAAATTTCCAGAAAAAAAAAATTAGCAAAAAAAATAAAAAGATCATCCTTTCTCTTCTCTTTTAATTGTTATAACAAGTCAATGTTCAATTATTGTCACATTGCAAAAAAAAATCCTTGTTAACCAAACTTTAAACAGGATTCCAAATTTGATTTGGACAATTGAACCTATTCTTTGCATTCTTAATGTTATCAACACAACATTTTGGCTGATCCATTCTTCAGCCTTCATCAGCTGTCCTCTTAAAGTCAGACTTGAGGAACATAAGAAAGCCATAGCCAAAGGAGACATGGAAAAATCTGGTATGGCAGATCACTCTGGTGTGAGATGGGTACAAATTATCCCCTCTGGGTTGAGGTCCAGATAATTGACAGGGAGCATTGTTGGGAATTGGGGAAGTTGAAGGAAGCAGCATATATCAGCTTGTCGACTGGATGCATAAGTTGGGCTAATATGGATTTCAACAACTTGTGGTTTTCTTTCCTTAGCAAAACAGGTGTTGGGAATCTCACCCGTGCATAGTTTGGAAATGCCTTGGTACTTGGTTGGAAGTATGGTTACATCTGTGTACTTAGTGCTACTGAAATGGATTGATCTGGTTGGTATACTAATGACCACTATTTTTTTCGCTACAATTGTTTAGAGAAAAAAGGTTTGCCTCTTTTCTCTAATTATACACCTGACAAGGGCTGGAGAATGGATCGGCTGAAATGTTATGTTGAGAATACCAAGGATGCAAAGAACAGATGCAATTGACTGAACAAAATTTGAAATGTTAATGAATCTTCTCAACATTTTTGGGACGGTGACTGAACCTCACCAACCACATTTAACTGACTAACAGATAAAATAAAATATGTTTTTAGGCAGGACACAAAAGCAAAACATATGACATCAACCACTTTAGGTGCCTTACCATGGTGTAATGTTTAGCAAGTATATCTAACAAGCCATTGTTGTGATTTTGATTATTATTTGAATCAGAATTTTGAGGTTCATGCCTCATAAATTCATTTTTCAGTAATCTTGGCTGCACTACAATTTCTTCCCTAAAATATTTAATAGTTAACGAAACAACTGCCAAAAATGATTTTGTGAGAATTTGGCCATAACTGACTTGAATTCTACAAAGAGTCTTTAGATCAGTGGTTCTCAAACTGTGTGCCGTAGCACAATAGTGTGCTGCAACTATCTCTAAAGTGTGCAGCGTAAATCTTTCCAAATAAGCAAACATGTATTCTGTGCCTTGAATGTGTCCAGTATGGGTATTATGTATGCCAGGTATTTGTCTGTCCCGCTTCCACCACAGAGTTACCTATCAAGTGGTTTTACCACTAGATATTGGGAGATCTCAACCATTTTAGCGACAGATGAAAGGAAAAAGGAGTGATGAGTACGTATATCAGTTATGCTGATATAAAAGTTTTGTTCATTGACTATTGAAATGTTTTTGTCTAATTGATTTAATTTCTACAGTACATTGATTTAAAGTACACTCCTTCATCACTATCTCAAAGTGGCTTTTCTAATACACTAAAGTTTTATATATACCAAAGACAGCACCCAGGGGAAGTTGCACTATATCCTAGGGAGGGGAGGGCATAATTATTAATTAACAGGCATTATGGGCCAGAGGAAATTTTAGCCCCTTCATAAGCATTCCCTGATGGTTGCATCTGGAATCATGTACTTATGTACAAGTCGATCTCAATGAAAAGTAGATTCCTCTATGTTAGCAAATGAGTACAACTAGCAAGTTTGTCTCATAAACCATTACTACTGTAGTGAGTTCAATTCTCATTGTGTACCCCACTTGTGGCCTTGTACCAGACTAAGCGAGGCTTAGTAAATACATATTTAAGATCACTTTGTCATAGAGAAATTGTTAACAAGCAAATTTTATACCCCATTATTACTGTTGGGAGGTGCAAGTCTCTGATTGAAGCTGTTTACCTTCATTTTGCACTAATGCCCTTGGAAAAGGCATGAATCCATTTTTTCTCTACCTAGCTATGTTTAAAATAGCAGGGCAGACTAGGCTCTCCCGCCTTCAGAAAACAACCAGTGTAGGAGAAGGAAAATTCCAAACCAGGGAATTGAGCACCAGTAAGATGATTGGATGTCAACTTTGATGTCCCTTTGGCTGCTCCTGCAGCCAAGCTGATGTCAAATGAATTGTGCTCTGCTTTCTTTTGGACTAGAGAGAGGGGGGGATGTCGTCAACTGGATCTCGTAGAATCTCCATATGTTTCAGTGAAGAAAAAAACAGGGACTTGTTATGTAAGGCAAAGCTCTTCCAATTATATAAACAATAATAGTGTATCTAGCAGTGATATATGAAGTGTACATTTTTTTCAGTTCATTGGTATTTTGTGAAAGATAAAAGCATGAAAAACATGTTTTCAACAAGTTGGACTTCTACTAATGCTATGAGAATTTTGAGTCTTGTATAAATTTCACATTCTCAAAAGTTGTATCTGTAGAATCAATGTTCCCTCTAATTTGAAATAGTCAATGTGTGCAAAAATCTTATGATGTGCAAATTCTTTTCCTGTGGCAAAAGTATGTGCGCACTGAATGCTTGTGCAAATGTAAACTGACATTGTTTCAAAATTGTTTTTGAAATTGTTTCAAGAACATTTTGCACAGCCTATCTCTCATGGTTAATAAAACTGTATTGGTATATTTTAATAACTATGACTATGACTATGATTGCATTTTACAAAGTAACATATTTAGTTAAGATTTTATTCTATACTTTGAACTACTTTCTTCGGTTTGTTGTTCAATTATTTTTATGAGATCCAATGTCAAATTAAATGTGGTATTTGAAAAACTGACAAACTAGTTGTCAGAAACAGTTCCCGAAGAGAGTATAATTATGATATATTCAATGGTGGAAACGGTGTGGTACATGGGAGTACAGCATTTACTTACTTCTCAATTTCAGTGTAGGTTATATCATCTCAAAACGGTGCTGAAATCAGCCATATTTAAAAAAAGAACATGTGCACAACTTAGAGGGAACTATGCATGTAATTGGTGTTACTCTAAGTTTAACCTTAGCCATAATTGTAAAAAATCAATTTTACACAAGTATATATACTGTAGTATATATATGTAAGTACATCTATAAGTCTGTAGGCTGATGAAAAAACATTTCTTTTACACAATGAATATGTATTTTTCTACATAATCTCCTTGCTTGTTAGTGCACAATTCAATGGTGAATATTAATCATCTAGATTGAACATTATAGAGTGAAAATTTCAGATCAAAATTCAGCTAATAACTATGTGTCAGGCTATGGACTGACTTATTGATCCGCCATTGTATAAATGAATTAAATACATATTTAGCCAGCAGTCTTTTATTAATACAAGCTTGATTAAAGATGATATATATGTGTAAATAGACACTCCTATGGGGTTATTCAGTCAGCAGTGAGACACTATTGAGTGAGTCTGTGTACTGTGTGAGCTTTGCATTCAAATTGACCGAGCGAGTCATTCTTCACGTCATCACTCAGGTCTGTCAGTCCCCCATCCCCCATCACCAACCACACACAGAGTCCAGATTTGTCTACCTGTGCCTTCTGGCTTTAAAAAGAAATTTCAGACCATTGATGAGATTAAGGAGAATGCAATGGGGCAGCTGGTGGCTATTCCAAAAGAGGACTTAGCAGACTGTTTTGAAAAGTGGAAGGGCTGCTGGGATAAGTGTGTGAGGTCCCAAGTGGAGTACTTTGAAGGGGACTAAGGCACACATTGGCCTAAGTAGTCTATTTTTTTTATTAATATTAAATTGCTAGATACTTTCTGGACAGACCTCAGATTCATTATGTTCTGCCCCTATATTATGTTAGACAGTTAATCAGTGAATGTGATTATAGCTGGTTATTGTGAGAAATTTTATTAAAGTGTTCTTTAGTGGCCTTTTTAACCCCTAATTCAAAACAATCTAAATGAATAACTCTTTAAATTGTGTGACACAGTTATACACTACAGTGCATATTAAAGAAATATCTACCTCTACTGTTAGATGGAATCACCCTAACCTCTTATTTCATTTACTGCAGTGACTACCCACTAATTCAAAACAACACACCAAGGTAAGTGTAGAAAAAAGTACATCACAGTCAAAAGAAAAGAAAGAAAATATATTGTTCCTCACCTTATTTTGTAGCAGAGAATAAACAAATTATTAATGAACAACAATGGACAAGATATTATCTATAATTTTGAGAAGAGTCATCAACCTTCAAAAAGTGGGAGGAAGTCCAGATAATAGACAGGGAATGCCGTTGGAGAGTGAGAAAACTCAGAGAAGCGACATACATCAACTAATTGTATAAGTCAGACCAGTGTGGAATTCAACATGACTCGCTTCTCAACAGAGACAAGTTATGGAAGTCCTTGCCTAACAAAGAAATGGATTAAAAACACCTGCAGCCCATGTAACAAGCGTTGTTGTTTATAAAAAAGAATTCTCTTTGCTACTGTTACTTAACATTAATGAATAAAGTGTCCCTCTCTTAACATATTGTTAGTACACCTGTGGAAGGTGGTAGAATTGATTGGCTGAGATGTTGCATGAATAACAAAAATAACAAGAATACTGAATTTGATTGTCTGAAAAACTCTTTGAAAGAATAATCTTGGAAGCCTCAAACATCTGGGATTGATTCTGACTCTACCCATTTAAGTGCAATCTGGTGGGGAGAAGCATCCTGGAGGGATGGCTCCTGGAACAAGGCATTCAATCTTTTGCTTCAGACCAGAAGGCCAGTTGAAGCAGTATCTACAGAGAGATGGAACCACTATAGCCTCTCATTTCATTCACTAAAGACTTTTTACCTAATTCAAAACAATGCACCATGATGAATGGAGAATAGAACATCAGAATCAAAAGAAAGTAATTATGATTTTCTTAGACTTATTTTGTAGCAGAGAATAAACCAGAGCTGCCCGAGGCATAAGCAAACTAAGCAGCTACTTAGGGCCCCATGGCCACCAGAGGGCCCCCAAGGTGAGAGGCCCCCAAGAGGCAAGGGGGTCCCCAAATCAAATTCTGCTTAGGGCCCCATAAAGGCTTGAGCTGGCCCTGTAATAAACAATTTATTAATAAACAAATAAAAAAGGCTAAATTTGGTCTCCAGAACATCCTTGGATCGGATGACGTTGAAATCTGAACTCTTCGACCAGGGAAATCAAAACTGCTTATATAGTCAAAAGTTTTGAAAATGTTTTTTTGCAATATAACATCAATGATACATTTTATCTTGAGTAAATTGTTTATTGCTTTGATTATAACCTAATGATGGAACCAACATAGCCTCTTATTTCATTCACTACAGTGTTTACCATTAATTGAAAACAATTTATGGAGAGAAGTAACCTTTTAACATCCTAGCCAAAGAAACTTCAGTGTTCATCAAAACAGTATCTACTACTACTGATAGATGGAACCAGCATACCTTCCTATTTTATTCACTACAGTGACTTACCATTAATTCAAAATAATTTATGGAGATAAGTAACTCTGTAACATCTAGATAGATAAAAACCTCAGTGCTCATTGAAGTAGTGTCTACCTCTACTGGGAGATGGAACCACCATAGCCTCTCATTTCATTCACCAATTCAAAACAATACACCATGGTGAATGTAGAAAAAAACATCACAATCAAAAGAAAGTAATTATGATTTCCATAAACTTATTTTATAGCAGAGAATAAACAAATTATTAATAAACAAAAAAGGCTAAATTTGGTCTGCAGAACGTCATTGCCTTGGACGACATTGAAATCTCAACTCTTTAACCAAGAGAGAATCAAAACTGCTTATATAGTCAAAACGTTTGAAAATGGCTTTTTGCAATATGACAACAATTAAACATTATTTTGATTAAATCGATTAATTTTATTATTAAATTATTATTGTTATTATGATAATTATTATTCTTAATATTAATTTGGATGACTATGTATGTTTTTTGTTTTTGTTATGAGATTTTTTTTCTTTTATATATAAAAATGGGAATTGTAATGAGAGAGATAAATATATTACAAAGTTCATTTTTGTGGTTATTTTCATGGTGTACCAAAAATTCCACCCATGAAAATTCCACCCATGAAAATTCTGCCCATAAAAATTCCACCCAAGCATTTTTAAAAAATTGTCTATTTGCTATCAAGGCTGGATTGAGAAACTGTTTGATATGATATAAATTTAGCTATATATTAAGTATAGTTATACTATGTATATTTCTTATACTATTTACCTAATTATTTTTTTTTTAAAAAGCTTGGGTAAAAACTTGTAAAATAAAGATTAAAATGAAATTTTATACTATGTACTTAATTAGGTAAAAAAAATATGATCGGATGGAATTTTCATGGGTGGAATTATCTATTGGGGTAATTTTATATGGGTGGAATTTACTGGGTGAATTTTTTGTGGGTGAAATTTTCTTGGGTAGACTTTTCATGGAACCATTCTTAATTGGGGCTGAATTTTATTCCAATATGGATATCATAGATTTTACAAGACTTTTTGTCTGGGGAAGAGCATTCTTTGTTTAAAAATGTTTGTCTTGTTTTTTTGCCCTGGTTTGAAGTCAGAGTTTTCCTTCTCTTACGTTTGAGGTAACAAGCGTCACCGACCTGGTACAGGTTGGGTTTGAACCTGAGACATCTGTGAACTTCAGTTCAATAGCTCAACATCGGAGCTATATGCCCACAGCTGGGTTTTTTGTATTTTGTTTACATTAAATTTTTTTGGAAGCGTGTGTTTTGATTTTGTTTTTTTGGATAATGTACACATTTCTTGATTTTGTTTTAATATGAATTTCGATAAAATGATGAAAGAAAGTGTGAAAACAAATTATTTCATGACAAGTTGATTGTTTCAGCTTTCGCACATCCATACACAAATAAAATTTAGAAACCACAAAGGGAGGTAACCGTGCTTCAGTCGAGCCCCACCCTGCCCCAGGTTATCTCAGCTGCCCTGCCATAGATATTTACCATATATGCCAGACTTTAAGACAATTTGGTGGAATACTGCTCACTGGAACTCATCCAAGCCCCATATCTGTCCATATTGACAGCAATACCAGCAGCTGTGTAATGCTGTGGAAATGCGTGGGAATGGCATCCTTATTTCGGAGGGGGAACAGCGTTCCCTCAACATCTATATGCAACTAAAATTCTTATTTTGTTTATCTGTTTGTACCCTCAAATTAGCTGAAACGATGCATTGTAGCTATATGTATTGAATCTCAGGAGTCTTAAAGCACCCTCTCCGCCCCTTTCCCGACCACCCAGCTGTAGAGGCAGGCTTCACTCACTAGAGCAGGCAGCCCTACATTCCCTCACTCCTTTTTTCAGCACTACACCGCTAAATATTAGTGCATTGAATGCTGTGTAAGATTTTTAAAAAATTAAATATGTCTTATATACCGGCATATATAGTATCTGTTCCCAACCCCCCCCAGACAAAGGGACAGAGTTGAGACATGACTGATCTTACCTGTCATCTCATAAACATTCTAACAGGTAAATAAAAGCAAAGGTTACCAACTGAATCAAATGTTTATACTAGTGATTCTGAACATGGGGCACACACCCCACAAGGGAGAACTTCAAATATATTGGGGCCAATTTGGAAAAGAGGGAAAAGCGTTCCGTTGCTCCGAACTGAGTCGTGTTAAAGCCTACATTTCTATTAAATACTAAGTTTACTACAGTTCCTTTACTAATTAAAGCTTAACTTATTAACTTTGTGAGCTATAAAAGTGATGAGGTCATTGTGTTATTATACTAAATTTTATACAATAAACAAATTACAAAAATCTTAGTAAGTTCCTTAAAATATATATCAGCATTTTTTTTCTTTACAAAGAATTTGTTTCTTTACAGATATTTTCCTTGAATTGAAACTCTAAATTTTGGTAATTTTCTGAATTTAACATTGTATTATTATACTTTGTTTTATTATAGTAAAGGGGAAATGAAAAATTTTGAGCCGTCGATGTGGGGCATGGAGTCTTCAATGAATAGCATAAAACATAATGGGACTCTTCTGTGAATTGAATAAAAAAAAATTACCTAATGGTCAAAGGGAGATAATTTTAATCAAGTTATTCCCCTTGATATTGACATTCAATTTTTCTTATATGAATTTAAGAGTTAAGAACCACTGGTTTATATCAACAAAGAAGTCTCTTTGTAATTCTTTAGACAAGTGTCTTTTGAATGAAGACAATATCTTCCATCAAATCTCTCTCATAGGCCCAGAGAAACTGGGAGAAATAGTCAATTTCTCTTCAGACTTAAGGGAAAAGATTTCTAAAATTATACTATTATTCTGCTCATATGTATGTTTAATGATGATATCTTAGTTTCCACAGGTCCAGCTTGTAAAAGAATTGTAGAGGGAGAGAGGTGTATTGTTAGGAAGAAAGAGAGATGGAACACAAAAGAAAAGAGAGAGAGAGAGAGAGAGAGAGAGAGAGAGAGAGAGAGAGAGAGAGAGAGAGAGAGAGAGAGAAATATTTTATTTCATCATCGCGGTCGACTTAGAGCAGGGATCGGCAAACAATTTTGGAGGTGAGCCGGATTAGAAATGTCTTGCGGGCGATTCAAAAATTAAATACTGATCATCATACAAGGCAATGGAAACTTGTGTTTTAATTACTTTAATATTTATAGGAGTATATACCTACATACATTTCCATGTGAAATTCTTTTGGGTGGACAAAGTATTGTCAAATTGTGGTTCAAATTTTGTGTATATTAATATAACAGCAAGAATGTGTTGTGTTTAAAGATTTTTAGCTATAAAACATTAATTCATTTGAGGCCACTGCAAAAATGAAACTTTTGCTCTGCTTTTTGATACTGAATTTTATTGTTCAATAACCAAATATAGATAAGAAAAACAAAGAATTTAGCTATGCAACATCACATATTCAATGAAGACACTGGGCTGGATGAAATGAGGTCGCAGGCCAGATTTGGCATGCGGGTTGTAGTTTGCCGACCCCTGGCTTAGAGTATCACCAATAATAACTAGCTGGAGTAATATTTGAACTTTCTTTTAAATCCAGCTCACCTCACGGTTTGCTGATCATCTTTCCGACTAAACACCATTAACTAAATTGACATAATCTACATTATTAATCAGAAAATCATTCCCGTTAGTTAATGCATTTGTTACAAACAAGTACAGAGGGGGTGAAAAAGTGGAGTAAGCAATTACTGAGGAAGGAAAAGAAAAAAATGAAATTTTGAACAGCAGATATCTCATGAAGAAAGACAAGCTTTCATCATTTACATAAAAAACAAAATTCTTATATCACAGTGGAGAGGAAGGGGAAAGGGACTATTAGTAAAATATAAGTAAACAAAGGACTATGTATACACATGTACAGTTTGTAATGTGATGGTTATGGGTTCACACTTAAAAAATTAATTAACTTTTTAATCTATACTACCATCAAAAGATCTGTGTTTGCATGTATTGTATAGAAGTGTTCATGGAGGGAGAAAAGAAAGGGAGGGAGCGAATAGAAATGAAAATAGTGAGAGAAGGAATAAGCATTTTGAATGTGAAGTGATAAGGGTTGTCCCTGGGCAAGGTTGACAGTAGGTGTAGCAGCTTCTTGCCACTACTGCCTGGGTAGATAAGGTAGTTATTGGGGAGTTGGTACCTATGTGCTCACTCCAACACTTACTTCTCCATCAACTATGATGGCATGCCAGTGACAAGACCATTTCTGTCAAGGTATCTGCTGATAAACAGAGAACAGGGAAAGGTAGCTTCATGGTTTCCCAAGGGCAATAGCAAGTTTCCACGTCATTGGTATCTTTATCACAACATTTTGGCCATTCCTCAGGTGTCTGTCACATTCGGTAACCTTCTTGGAATGTCGAACAGAGCCCCTTGTTTGATCCATGGGGATATACATTGTTCTCATTCCTTTACTTGTGATATACTCAGCACATAAGGGATTTTTTGAAGTCATAACTGTCAATTCTTCCTTATGATATGGATCAGCTTCTACACTGATCCAGAGATTGAACTCGAAGTTCAATCAGAGTTCAAATTCCGCTTGTGTTCACTTTGCACTAATGCCCTTGAGAAAGGTATGAATCCACCTCTCTCTACACTCCCTCCTATTGCCAGATACTCAAGGAAAAACTTACAACTCATGACTCAACGACTACTCGATGTACTCCTTCATTTATACACTTGGCACTCGGAGGTGACCTCATAGTAGCAGTGAGAGTGCCCAACAGCTAAAAATTTGTTCATATTTTTGTTTGAACATTTTTTATTGCTTGTAATCAGAAGTCTTTATTTCTATTACACACACACACATACACACACACACACACATACACACACACACACACACACATGTATGTATATGTCACACTGGCATTTCTAAAATGCTGAAAAACTTACATAATTGATAGCATCTGGGACCTAATTACTGAAAACTATTAAAATTAGCAAAATTAATTTGGGGCCTACTATGCATAAAAATTTTGATTATTAAAAAAATAATTGAATAATATTAATAAAATGAGAATTAGGGGCATGCTGGGGAGGTCAATTTCAAATCGCACTCCAGGCCCCCAATGTAGAGAACCCCTAATGTAGGGAGCCCCAAAAGCTTTATGAATAGTAGTTCACCTACTATTAAATTGTTTTAAGCCTCTGATGAGAA
>VCCN01003439.1:5779929-5790471 GCA_006491835.1 Architeuthis dux | reverse complement strand
GTTTGTTGAGAAGTGGAAGTCACATCAGGTTGAAATCTGCACATGTCTGACTAATGCATTTAGTCTACATTTTGATGAGAGCTGTCTCTTTGTTTTTTCTCTGCTATGAACACAAGAAAGCCATAATCAGGGGCGAGATAGATAAATCTGCTATGGCCGACCACATCTGGAGATAGAACAACAAGCATCTTCCTCTTTGGGTGGACGTTGAGATTATTAACAGAGAACGATGTTGGAAGCAGAGAAAAATCAAAGAGGCAGTTCACATTAAAATGCTGACTAAATGCATTAGCCAGACAAGTGCGAATTTCAACCTGATGTGGCTTCCACTTCTCAACAAACCTAAACCCAACAAGACAAATATAGATCAAACATACATTTTGGATCAAAATTCAGCTAATAACTGTTGCTTTTGAATCACCTTTGTATGTTTCAAATCATAAAATATATAAAGTTGGTTTATACAAAGAAATCTAAGAGAAAAACTAACCATAAAAATCTAATAGAAAAGAATGTATTTAGTACCATTTAAAAACAAGACAGACTTAGTGTCAATTGATGGGGATCAGTAGATGAGCCATTTTGAATCAAGTTTCACTTTTTTCTGGTGAATGGCTTTTATAAAGTTCCTTCAAATATGATCCAACTAACAAGTTGTGGGTGGGAATAGGTTAATACGTGTGTATCTTACAAGCCATTGATAGCAAGATTGATCCAAGCTGGTGGCTCAAGAAATGCCAGGCACCTGTAACCAAAATCAGATTTCATTCATTCTTCCATCAGTAATATTTGAAATAAAAGTAGATGCATATCTATGTTGTTTAAAAGTAGATGTATATCTATGTTGTTTTTGAGATTTAGAAAACAATGTTCATTTTTGTCAAACTCCAGTCCAAGAGGGAGGCAGGACTTTGTTTTCCCCCTTAACAAAAACAACAATCCTCACATAATTCAAGGGAGTAAACTCTTCACTATTTGTCTGTCCCATCAAGTTAAACTAAACCAATATATAAAATTAACATTTCCCTACCGTGATTAGAAATCATAACTAAGTGATCAGTAGGCGACTCTCTTACAGACCAAACTGACAAGTCTAACATATCTCTGAATTTATTTATTAGTTGCAGTTAATGACCTTCAGTTGCAATAGAAGTAGGAGTTTGACCCTGCAGCAGCCAGGCTTGTTTTGTTTTTTGTCAGAGTAAGTACACAAAAGTAAAAAAAATGGCCCAAAATCAGCAGTTTGGCTTATGGCCAATACTTTTGTTAATATAAATATAGCATCGATAGATACAATGTATATTAGTGAGCGATAATTCCTGTTGTTTTAACTCAATTCATTACCATGATGGTTTTATATGAAATGCTATGTAGGTAGTATACAGTGTGTATTATGTAATATCCATCTTAAATCATTTTTTTCGGGTTCATTTGTTATCACTGATGAGAATTTCACTTTTACAACCTGAAAACAATGATCGATATGTTGCAGATGGGAAACATTCATGTTTCAGTGACAGCTGACCAAGTGCCATAAACAATGTATTCATAAGAAGGGGATATCTCTCATGACAACGTTATGGCAAAACAATGGGCTCGACTTATATTCAAGTCAATTGATTTTCTGAAATTTTATGCTTAATTCTGAACTCGTCTTATACTCACGGTCGACTTATATTTTAAGAATATACAGTAATTCCAAATAAATTTGGCCATGAGAGCTGGGAACCATGAATAAACATTGTCATGGAGATGTGCCAACAGACTGAATCTAAATACAATGTGGAAACCCAAGATACTTTCCTTCTTTTTTTGTGTTTTTCCTTGCCTTTTCTTTTATTTATTTATTTATATATATTGCCTTTATGGGCATCTCATTATAAAATATTGTCTCGTCAACATTAAAAAAATACACTAGAAAAACAAAAAAAAGACATTACGATAATCACAGAGCATGAAAAAATGACACATAGTTATGAGTAATGGAAAACTCTTCATTCAGATAAATTCACATAAATATTTTTCTTAAATTTGTAAAAGATTTCTCATTTTTCAACCGTTCTCAATATATAAATTATACAATTTGATGGTGAAATGAATGGTATACGTTTTTAGTCACAACTTAACTAAGGCCATAATTCTACGACATTGACTGAACAACATAGAACGGAAGTAAAGATTGAGCTCTCGGTGTAAATACTCTTTTCAATTTGCTGTGTTCTCTACGGAGATATATATTTCAGAACATAGTTTACACTGTGTTGTCAACTTTGTGGTTATTTTTCCACAAGCAATGCCGGGTTGGCCTGCTAGTATATATATATATTTACAAAATCATATGTACAAAGGTGAATCAATAAGTCTGTCACCTGTTTCAAAATGGCCACCACTCCAGCCAAATTTAAAGTCAAAGAAGCAGACGACAAGATTTGTCAGAACAGCATTTTTTAGTGTTAGGGTTAGTAGGTAGTTTAGTGTTAGTAGGTAAGTTTGGGGTCAGGGTTAGTAGGTAGGTTTGGGGTTAGGGTTTAAACTCCCTGAATGTAATTTCCAGTTCAGGTAAAAGATCTCTTGCTACTTGCAATGGGACAATAGATGTAGGTGCATCAGGCCTACCACGTTTAGGTACAGCATTTCTTTTTTCTGGGCATTTTGAATTTAAAAAGTGAAAAAATGTAGAAATTTTCATCTGCTTCTTTGATTTTAAATTCACAATCAGCAGCTGCCACTCGGCCACTGGAGCAGCAGCCATTTTGAAATTGGAAAGGTCACAATTGCCAAAAAATGTGTACTTAATTTTTTAGGGAGGGTTTTGAAAATGATGTATCCAATATTGGCTAAAATCATGTTTCGGGGCACTGAAATTAAGATAAATAAAATTTTTTGGAAAAATTCTAAGGGAATTGTGACATAAAAATTTAAATCTCGGAAGACGCTCAGAAAACGGTATAAATAAAAAATTTCGGAAAAATTATTTATTTTTTCAATATAAAATTTCAATTATAAGCTTTTTTCTTTAACTTATAGTAGTCCTTAGAAGGGTTTTAAAAATTCAAAAGGTATTTTCATTTTTTAGTTTTTTAAAAATTATTATCTTTGACCAGGAAATAAATGATAGCAAAAGTTTTATAGAAGGTGTAGAAATAATATGAAAGACTTTAGTTTTTGAAACCAAGGATTTTGGACATTTTTTTTAATGCTTTTAAAGACGTGCTTACAATGTAAAAACTAAACAACTTCAAACAAAAACAGATTTTTAATCCTTCTTATCACTTTCACTTACCTAAATAGTAAAAATGAAATTAATTCTCCCAATAATCATCTTTAAACTCATGTTACATCCAACTTTCTTGAATATTTCTTATTTTTGTCTTGAAAACAAACCAACAATTTGGAGAAGAAATGTAAGACCAATTTTCTTTAGTCTTTCTCATAGATAAAAAATGTCCCCCTCTCTTCTTCATTAGCAGATGATATATCATGTTACATGACATTCTTTTTCCATATAAAATAAAAAAATATCCATTTCACAAAAACAGTCATATTCAAATTTCTGTTTTCCTAATTATCTCTTGTGATTGTTTTTTATGAATTGACTAATCACAACATAATCTTGATAATGTAAATGCATTCCTAATGATTTTGCTATAAAAATGTGTCGAAAGTAAGGAAGAAAGGGATTGTCAATGGTAAAAAATGAAGGCAAGCATTACTGTCAGAGCAGGGCTATTATATATATAATATAAATGCATTGATAATGATTTTACTATGGAAATACATTGAAAATAATCTTACTATAAATATGCATTGCTAATAGTTTTAAAATAGAAACGCATTTCAAAACAGAAAGAAAGATCAGGAATTAATGCAAGCATTACTGACAGAATAGGACCATTATATGTATTATGTAAATGGATTGCTAATGTTTTTACTATAGAATTGCATTGAACATAAGGAAGAAAGGGTTTGTCAGTGTTCAGGAATCAATGCAAGCATTACAGACTGAATATATATGTATAATTATTTTCATTATGCTATTTTCTAGGACAGTTTCTGTTTTGTGCTTATACCTTTGTTCAGCATGATAAAATCAAAGTCATTTGCTCAATTCTCATTATTACTTTTAAATCTATAGCTCTGTAGTATCTGAAAAAGCTCCCTCTTTCTCACCTCCCCACCTTCACCCCCACAAAATCTACAAGTCTCTAGTCTATATTTTTAAAGTGAATTGGGTAAAAACGAAATTGACACATCAGCAACAGTAACAGCAGTGGTAGTAGCAGTAGTTATATTACCAGCAAGTAAACACACAGCAGAACTTGTTTAGTACCAGCCAATTTTGTGTTTGTGTGTTCGCATTACCCCCAGCCTCTTTTTTAGTTTGTTATGTGACAGACAGAATGACACATTTATTATTATAGATTATTAACACATGTACATAATCTCTTATCCAAAATTCTGAAAACTTAACATTTTTGCATAGATTTTGTCTGCAGACCAGACTGGCAGTGCCAGTGTTTTGTACCAGCCCGGTCAAGGTTCGTCCAGAAAACTATGAGGACGTGCAAAACTTTTATATAAGTAATAATATTATAGTAATAAAATTAAGATTAAAGTTTGCGGGCCTGGGCATGGCTCGGGCAAGGCTGCTGGGAGCCTGAGTAATGCCCGGGCTTGCCCTGGCGTCACTACTGAGGCCTTGTAAAGCATACCAGAAGTTATTATTTCAAGACGGCCTTGATTCAACCCATGCCACACACTTGTGTCTCAGTGCTCCTACTAGTCAGATGTGCCTCTGCTGCTCACAAATATTTAGTTTATTTTTTGGTGATTTTTGACTTTGAAGAGTGTGAAAATATTAAAAAGAGCTGCAGATTTCCACAATGAGATGCAGAAAAGGGAGTAACTGTCATTATCGATAGCACATTCCAAAATCTGAACAATTCTGAATTCTGAAATGTGTTTCATCCCAAAGGTTTCGGATAAGTAATTGTGTACCTGTATTATCATTGTATGTTGTGTAGTCAGACTATTTTCCTTGTTTATGTTCACTTTTTCACAATATTTCGACATGAGGAAAATAGTGCGACTAAACCACCTATAATGGTTAAAACACCCTAGGGTCCAACAAAATTCAGACAAGAACTGTATTATCAATTTGGCTTGACCTTGATGACACTTACAACATCGCCTCACCCCATTTACCTTCCCTCCCAGGCTACAGCTATTGTGAGCACACTATTTTACCAAACTAGCTAAGCCTGTCGGAGCTTATCATCAGTCATGAGAATTTCCCTTTTCTTAGCTCCACCATAACAGAAAGTATTTAACTATCAGATATTCCTGAAAAATTTGACTTCACATTAGGGAATTTTCTTGATTGTTTTTATTCTGTTTAACTAATTCATTTTCCAAATTTTTCCATTTGTATTTGGAAAGTCCTACTGATGGTGCCCCCTAGGACTTGGCACCCTGGGTGATTGCTTGTGTTGCTGTTACTTTTTGGGCTAGCCCTGCCTATATTAGAAACTGTCAACCAAAACTGTCAACATAGGTTTCTTCAGTTTTTAAGCTGGTCTAGCTGGCTGTCTATGTATGTAACATGCATACGTACCACACCAATGGAGCTAGAGGGTTGAAAATTTTAACATTTACTCCTTATGTCTACAAAAAACTTTTTTTATCCCCATGAGTTTTAAGTGTGGGCAGGGGGAGGATTCAATTTGTAATGTAAGTTTATGATAAATTGATTCCTTAGTTTGTGTCTGGCAGAATTCATGCTTGTTGAAATTTCAGACTTTTTTTCAGTATGTGAGAGAAGTAACTTATTTATTGATCAGCCCTTCTTGCAATTTTTTAATTGATCACCCCCAACATGGCATGCTGCCAAAAGACATTGGTCATGTGACGGTTTGTATTGAGAGACTAACCAGACCTGCTATCAATTAGGCTTGATCTTGTTGGCACTGACAAAGCTAACCATTGACCTATGCTCATAAATCAGTGCTACTTCTAGATTCAAGTCTTGCTGAAACTGGTATTTAAATTTTGCGGATCAATAATAAATCAGCTATTGGTGTGTGTGAGCATTTCAATTTCAATGCCTGTTTAATTATATGTTCATGAGATTAGTTTTTATGCCAGGAAAGTGTTGTCCAATAGAAAAAAGAAGTTAAAAATAATGGAGAATAAGAGGAATTCATTTAACCTTTTCAAGACTAACCTATTAAGGTGCTTAATTCCTGAATCAAAATGTCTAAAACAGATCTACAGAACATATATACAGTGGTAGAAATGGTGTGGGGGGGATATGCTGGGGTATGGCATATAGGCCACATTTAAAAAATTAACAACTGGGACTTACAGTCCCCTGGAACTCCCAGCTGCACAGGTTCACTTTGCTCATCCCTGATGGACTCTACTGTGATCCTCAAGCATAAATCCTAGATACAGCCTTACCATATACCTAGTTCCTAATACACATTTCCATCACTGCATATATATCTCAGCAGTCATAGAAACCTAGGGATATATATGCATCAAGAGTCTTAAAAAGGTTAAGCTATTTCTTACGG
Source organism: Architeuthis dux (assembly GCA_006491835.1). Classification (NCBI taxonomy): domain Eukaryota; kingdom Metazoa; phylum Mollusca; class Cephalopoda; order Oegopsida; family Architeuthidae; genus Architeuthis; species Architeuthis dux. The sequence goes on along the minus strand of VCCN01003439.1, from coordinate 5,783,896 downwards.
GGCACTGACATAAACAATATACCATATGTACTAATATACTATAAGTTGATCTTGTGTAGAGGCCAAGCCTTGATTTTGGGCCAAACAAATTATTAGTTTATGATATGCTTCAAGTAGAGGCCAGCCCAGGTTTTTGCGGTTAATGGATCAACAAATTAGACTAACAAAGAACCTACATGGCTTACATTGGGGTCCCTGTGGTGTGGCAGGGGGTGTGCCCTGGCAACAGTGCCAACATTCAACAGCTGTGCACGTGCATTGTATATCAGTATAAATAATAATAATTTGGGATTAATGTAGATTAAAAGATTAAGGAGGTGTGAGTGGTCGACTGGTTAATGGCACAGAAAATGGGATTGGTGAGCCGTGTTCACTTTGCAAGAGTGCCCCTGGGAAAGGCATATATCCATTTTTTCTCCCCTGCCAACACATCATGTTCCAGCGTGGCAGGGTAAGGCCCATCACCCCTCAAGCTCTTACACTTACTTGGGGAAGGCCTATGTCCAACAATAGACCTTAAAGGCTGATAAAAAAACCTAGCATTCCAAGGGAAATTATAAATCACCACCACCCATATATGCTTCATTTTACCTTATAAATTAAGCAGTGGTGGTGGTAAAATTAAGTTACCTTGATGAAAATGCTACCAGTATGGTTTGAACCATAAAATCATGAATTAAAAAAAAGAATTACTTCTCTCGCATTTTGTTGGGCAGTGATCACTAAAATAGTCTGAATTTTCAAAAAAACAACAAGTGTGAATGCTGCCGGACACAAACTAGGGACTAAATTTAACATAAAATTACATTGCAAACTGAACCCCCCACTAAAAACCTATTTAGGGGAGAAATTTAAAAAAAACAAAAAAACTGTTTTCTCTACTCATTGAGGGCAGTGTGTGTGCAAACTTTCACATTTCTACTATGAACAGCTATGGCTAGGTAGAGTCCAGATACATAGATACATATAAATGTCAGAACACATGAATAATCTACACCCAGCAACAGTGTTTAAACTGGTCTGTTGTGCATAGCAGCGATTAATAATATAAAGTATGAAAATGTGGGCACCTACTGTAGTACAAAATTTTGCAGCAATTATATCACAGGTCCATTTACTGATATAAAACATTAGCACTTCCCTGGATGCTTATTTCCTGTGACCTTATACTAGACTAAGAGAAGCATATTATTATATTTGGGCCTGCCTCATGGTTGAGATGGTTGCACATTTCATATTCATTCCAGGAAAAAAGATTTTGAATGCTGATTTTCAAGTTAGCAAAACTATTCCTATCCAAAAGACTGGCACAACTTCAGAACTTGAGAAAAAACTTGGAAGGCTGTTCAATGTTTTGTTAAAAACAAATAGATGAAGACAATGGTCCAACTATGGAACGATGAAAACACCAAGCACTCAATCTAATGATAAAATGCATGGCTTGTTATTTTGATTGCAATAAAATTTGGTTTTTGCATAATAATCCTGTTTTTAACTCTGAAAATGTCTGTTTTTTCAAATACTTATGACTGAAGTACTATATATATATATATATATATATATATATATATATATATAGAGAGAGAGAGAGAGAGAGAGAAATAGATAGATATAACAGGAGAGAGGCTCATGATTAAACAGATATTCATATTCCCATAGTGGTTTGGCTAAATGAAAGGAAATTATTTTATTGCACTGACAGCCATAAATGGTACCTAGTGAGTTACTGTTGCTAAATTTCCTTTTGGATCCAATTCCCCAATATGAGTATGCATACACATGACTAAATCCTCAAATTATACAAATATCAATTATAATTAATGAGCTCTTTTGGTAGTTGATTCTAAGGACCATTGTGTGGCATTTGACTTTATGTAAGTGGCAAATTTAAAGTTGAAATGCATCTCTCTTTTGGGGATGAACATCTTGCAGTCAACTTGAGAGCAAATAAACACAGAATGAAATATTAAGGAGGAGAATTCCAGCTTTATAGAAGTGGGAAAATGTTTAAAATTCACTAATTAATTGGCATAAAACACCATAGCTATGGTGATGTTATGGTGATGTCATTAAAATAGGAATGTATATATAATACACGTGAATACAAGATGCATACACCATGCATGTTATGTTATATATCAGACTCAGTCTATTTCTTTCTATCTATCTATCTATCTATCTATCTATCTATCTATCTATCTATCTATCTATCTATCTCAGTTTGTTCATACCTACCAATCTATCTCATTGTATTATCTATCCATCTATCTATTTATTAGAAACCGTCAACCAAAACTGTCAACATAGTTTTTCAAGCTGGTCTAGCTGACTGGCTATGTATGTATCACGCGAGAGGGCTGAACATTTTCAACATTTACTCCTTATCATGTCTAGAAAAACATTTTATTTTTAACCCCCCCCAATAGGTTTTTAGTGGAAGGTTTAAATTTGCAATGCAAGTTTAGCCCAAATTGATCCCTTAGTTTGTGTCCACTTGTTTTTTGTTTTAAATTAAGACTTTTTAATGATAACTTCCCAACAAAAGGTGAGAAAAGTAACGGTTTTTATTGAGTGACCAACCAGACCTACCTACCTATCTATCTATCTATCTATCTATCTATCTATCTATCTATCTATCTATCTATCTATCTCATTGTATTATCCATCCATCTATCTATCTATCTATCTGGTCTTTACAAAGACATACACCTATTGTACATTCAACTATTATATTGACTTTAAAGAAATATTTGGTGTATTATAAATAGTGTCTGATAGAAATGTGTGTCTTAATGTATATATATGAGATGCTACCAAAAGTTTGAGGAATTTGAACAAATCAATTGATCTGTTCATCTGTCAAGTTACACAAAGTTTCCCATGTCACACAGATTTCAGACATCTCTTGTAGTCACTCCAACAGGAAATAAAGAACTTCATTTTATATAATTAGAGACTGTCAACATAGGTGCTTAAGTTTATACTAAATTGGTCTCTCTTTTGTGTCCAGCAGCATTTGCACTTGTTTTTTGAAAATTCCGACTTTTAGTGACCACTGCCCAACAAAAGGCAATAGAAGTAACTTATTCATTGATCACCCCTTTTTCCAATACTTTAATTAATAACACCCAACAAGGCATGCTGCCAAAAAGTGAACGCTGCTGGACACAAAATAAGGGACCAAAGATTATGTGGAATTGATAAATAATGGAGTGAAAAGCATCACAGAGAAACTGCAGATCAGCAAGAGGGTAGCACAGCTACAGAAGAAACAAGCCTATATACTACTCAAAGACCACAAAGACTACTTCAAAAACAGACAGCCAGACTGATCAAACCAACCAAATCGGAGGTCGGCAGAATTAGTAAAACAATATTGGACAAAATTAACTTGAGTGTGAAACTACATTACGGATTAAACCAATGGATTAATACCAAAGAGGCACTGAACTGGTTCAATAACATCGAAGGTAAGAATAAAGCCACTAGGGTGCTATACAACCATGGAGGCCACATAGTTAAAAAAGTACAAATGAAAAATATAATTAAATAAACAACTAAAAGTAGCTAATAAGGTGCAAATGGGTGGAATGAGATGTGAAATAAAATTAAAATAATACAAAATTATACCAAAAACAACTAAAATACACTAAAAATACACATATAATAAAAAATAAAAATAATAAATAGCAATAATATCAAAGCCAGACTGAATATAAGATAAAAAAAACTCTGACTGGAAACTAGGGGCACCACAGCAAAACCATTAAAAAGATAAAAATTTAGAAGGATTAACCAGTCAGAACCATAAAACACTAAGATTAACGAGCCGACAAACACAGATAAAAACATACATACACGCCTAAAATAAAACATAGATACCCATTAGAGGGACCAAACAACCAATTGCATAACAACACAATATATAAAACACGCCAACATGATGCACGGACATCCATTGGACGAA
>VCCN01003439.1:5699651-5714599 GCA_006491835.1 Architeuthis dux | reverse complement strand
ATACTGAAAGTAATGCCGCTTTCTCTTACATTAACATTCTCAATATGAACAGTACAATTTACAACAAGTATGGTATTACATACCATTGCATTGAGTAGTTCTTCATTTACAAGTTATCTAATTCCCACTCTTTACTGGATGGATTTCATGTTGTGAGTCATTATGTCCAGCAGTTGTCTGACCATACCACTTTAAGTGCAATGGGGGGGTGCAGTCTCGGTGTGGGGGGGCTCCTGCAATTAGACATAACAGTTTGTTTGCTTCAGGCCAATTGGCTGTGAAGCACGATAAACTGAAACCTCTGAAACCAATACAAAAATGTACAAATTTTAGCCAAATGTTTGGTTGATGTTTCATGTTAGAAACTGTCAATGGCTATGTATGTATGTATGTATCATGCATACAGGCTGCACTAATGGAGCTAGAGGGCTGACAATTTTAAACTCCTTATTATGTCTAGAAAAAACATTATTTTTGTTTTTTGAAAATTCCTCCCCTAAATAGGTTTTTAATGGTGTGTTCAATTTGCAATGTAATTTATGCTAAATTGGTCATTTAACCTGTGTCCAGCAGCATTCACACTTGTTTTTTGAAATTTCAGACTTTTTTAGTGATCATCGCCCAACAAATGGCGAGAGAAGTAACTTATTCATTGATCACCCACGTTTCCATTTTTTAATTGATCACCCATGGTATGCTGCCAAAAGATGTTGGTAATGTTACAGTTTCTATTGAGTGACTAACCAGACCTGTTTAATTAGGTATCTATGTGGGTCGCTTGATATATCTATCTATTAGAAACTGTCAACCAAAACTGTCAACCAAAACTGTCACCAAAACTGTCAAAATAGGTTTCTTCAGTTTTTGAGTTGGTCTGGCTGGTTGGTTATGTATATATTTATGTATGTATCATGCATAGAGGCTGCACCAATGGAGCTAGAGGGCTGAAAATTTCAACATTTACTCCTTTGGTTATGGGTTAATAAATCCATCCTGCAACAATTTCTGGAACCACTCACATGTATGAGTGTGAGTACCACGCAATAAACTGGACCTTGCATCACATTCCGCCCTTGTAGACAAATGAATACCGTTCCAGAGGTTTTGGTGCGGTGATGAATGACTTAAACAAGGAAGTATTCATTTGACAGTGACACACTAGGATGTATAAGCTTTTAAGTATTGATTGATTCCGGGAACAATGGTATTTACAGGACAGTCATAAATGACATTGTTTACACATTGGCAAAAGTGTGTTCAATCATATGGAATCTATCTTGATTAAACATGTTTTCCATGACTTCATTTTTTGTTTTACACTTCTGTCCTCATAATAAAGCCATCATTTCACAGTGACACTCTAGGCTTTTAAAGAATTTATTGACTTTGGGAACAATAATATTTACAGATAAGTCATGTATGCATTGTTACGCCTTGGAGTGTGTTCAATCATATGGAACCTATTTTAAAACATGTTTTCCATAACTTGTTTTGTATTTTTTACACTCCTGTCCTCATAAAAAGGCCATTAATTTCTGCACAACCAAATATATATATTATATATGTATCTGTACTGATATATTACATGTGTATCTATAATGCATACGCACTTTGCTTTTAACATCACACATGTAATGAACTCACACATACACAAAATTGGTATGTGTTTATCTGTGTATATATGTTTGTATATATACTTGAAATGAAATGATAATTATAGGTTGAGATAATTAGAAACTGTCAACCAAAACTGTCACCAAAACTGTCAACATAGGTTTCTTCAGTTTTCAAGTTGGTCTGGCTATTTATGTATGTATGTATGTATGTATCATGCATACAGGCTGTACCAAGGGCTGAAAATTGAACCATTTACTCTTTATTATCTCTACAAAAAACAGTATTTTTTTCCTTTTTGAAAATTGCAATTTACACTGTAAGTTTATGCTAATTTGGTCCATTAGTTTGTGTCCGGCAGCATTCATGCTTGTTTTTTTAAAAATCTTTTAGTGATCACTGCCCAACAAAATCTTTTAGTGATCACTGCCCAACAAAATCTTTTAGTGATCCCTGCCCAACAAAATCTTTTAGTGATCACTGCCCAACAAAAGCTGAGAGAAGTAACTTTTCCAAATTTTAATGGATCACCCACAACATGGCATGCTTACAAAAGTCATTGGTTGCATGACGGCTTCTATTGACTGACTAACCAAACCTGTTTAGTTTTTAGTTTTAAATTTAAATCTAATATGATACATGACTGCACACTAATTATTAGAGCAAATCTTTTTTTTAAATTATAGTTAATTTTATGCTGTTTTTTTTTCTAGGTGGTAATATACAAATGTCTTTCTATGACAACATACATTTATTATCATGTTCTTTTTTTCTGGTTCATGAAAACTAGATCTGATCTTCTGGTCTGGAGTAAGTGTTCCATTTGAATTTCAAAGTCCCAGAGGATTTTATGCGTTTCATTCTCTAAGATAGACTCTGGTTTGTGCATATACCATTGATTTGTATGATAAAAATGCAGTTGCTTGCACAGTTCCCAGTGGATCACCCTACCCACCAAGTCATGTCTGTTCTTCTACTCCATCTGGGCTAATTTGCTGCATTCGCTTACTAAGTTGGTGATTGTCTCTTCTTCATCTCAACATCTGTAGTGATTTTATTATCCTTCCTCTCCAATTTTCAATGTCAGCTTTGTTTTACAACCAATTGGAAGAAGTAAAGTCGTTAGAAACCATCAACCAAAACTGTCACCAAAACTGTCAACATAGGTTTCTTCAGTTTTCAAGTTGGTCCAGCTGGCTGGTTATGTACGTATCATGCATACAGGCCGTACCAATGCAGTAGAGGGCTAAACATTTAAACATTTACTTATTATGTCTAGAAAAAACGTTTTTTTGTTTTTCCAAAATTCCCCCTAAATACTTTTTAGTTCAGTTTGCAATGTAAGTTTATGCTAAATTGATCTCTAGTTTGTGTCCACTTGTTTTTTGAAAATTCAGACTTTTTAGTGATCAGTGCCCAACAAAATGGTTTCTACTGTTTTTTAAAGTTTTTAAAATGAAACATTTTGATTAGTATTATTTTATTACTAGTTTTACTGCACCTTGCTTTTGTTCATCTAAGAAATTCACACAACTTACAGCCTATTGCATCTACTACTACAACTCATATTTGTGATTAGTTGTAGTAGTAGATGCAATAGGCTGTAATACATGGCATGGGTGGATGTAGAAGATGGTAGCTATAAGATTTGACTCCACATAAATGCCATGAAACTTTGTTATAGGCAACATCCATATCAGACATGCACCCACACCTGGATCTGTGTTCAAATCTCGTCAAAGGGTTTTTTGGGGTTTTTTTTTACTTATCATTCATGTTGCCTATTTAACGCCCTAGAATATAAGGTACTGAACGTTGTGATAAAAAGCAAAAATAAAGAGGACAAAGAAACTAATCAGAATGAATAACAGAGACAGATCTGGTTAGTCACTGAATAGAAACTGTCATGTGACCAACATCTTTTGGCAGCATGCTGTGTTGGGGGTCATGAATTAAAAAATTTGAAAACAGGGTGATCAATGAATAAGTTACTTTTCTTGCCTTATGTTGGGCGGTGACTACTAAATGTCTGAATTTTCAAAAAACAAGCACGAACACTTCCAGACACAAACTAAGTGGCCAATTTAGAATAAACATTTTAAATTGGACCCTCCACTAAAAACCTATTTTGGGGGAATTTAAAAAAAAATGAAAATAACGTTTTTTTCTAGACAAATAAGGAGTAAATTCTTAAATTTTCATGGTGCATCCTGTATGTGCGAAATATACATAGATAGTCAGCCAGTCAGCCAGCCAGCCAGCCAGACCCACTTAAAAACTAAAGAAACCTATGTTGACTGTTTTTGTTGACAGTTTCTAATAATGATGAAAAAGAAATTAATCAAAATGAATAATGAAAACTAGCTGGACCCATGGAAATTCCATGGGTGTTCACAACTAAGATAATCCATTATTACTCTCACATATATATTTCTGCAATTAAAGTATATGACTAAAGTATAAAGAATGTATCTATATTAATGATAATAACAGGTAGTGGCAAAGGAAACTAATATATCTGTTATTGTTATTATTATTGATTACCTTTGCTATCCTGTCTATATTCCTGTGGTCTTCTACTACTATATCTTAATTTTTAGGCTTCTGACTTGTGAGGGAGGAGTAACGAAATAAAGAGTTGAGTACTTTTTGCTCCCATTCAAACATAAACACCCTCTTCCATTCTTACCCTTGTTCATTACATTTCAAAGGTGGGGAGGGAGAAAAGACAGAATGTTATGAGGGGATGAATAATAATCAGAAAGTATAAAGGTCATACATACAAACAAGTAGAATCTACTTATATAATGACTTCTGTTTCCCTGTTCGTAATAATGGACTCTTCAACTTAATGTTAGCAATTTTACTGATGAAAATATCTCCTACCCAACATTTGGAACAATGGACTCTTCCACAGAAATGAGTTCAGTAGTTTTTTCTAAAAAAATCATCTTATAGAAACTGAAATATATGCATATTGACTAGTATAATGATTTCTATATAATGATGGTAGAATCATCTAAGAAATTTGGACAACTTAAAAAGGAATAAAAATAAAAACAGGTCTGGTTAGTCACTCTATAGAAACCACCATGTGACCAATGTTCTTTGGCAGCATGCTGTGTTGGGGGTGAGCAATTAAGAAATTGGAAAAATGATGTGATCAATGAATAAGTTACTTCTCTTGCCTTTTGTGGGACAGTGGAAAAAAGTCTGAAATTTTCAAAAAACAAGCATGATTGCTAGCAGATACAAACTTAGCATAAACTTACATTGCAAATTACACCCGCTCCCCACTAAAAAGCTATTTAGAGTGGGGGGATTTTCAAAAATCAAAAAAGCCGTTCTTTCTAGACATAATAAGGGGTAAATGTTAAAATTTCCAGCCCTCTAGCTCCATTGACATGATACATATATAGCCTGACAGCCAGTCATCCAGACCAACTTAAAAACTGAAGAAACCTAGTTTTGATGAGAGTTTTGGTTGACGGTTTCTAAAAAGATAGATAAAAAAAGAATGTCACTGATTTGCTGCTGGCTTTTCTAATATGTCAATTGATATGGCCAGAAGGCAATAACCATGGTGATGGTAATGAAAACATAAGCACATTACATACTTACAAGACTTATTAGTAAAACAGAAACAAATGAGTTATTAATGAAATAATCAGGAACAATGAGTTTCTTGCTTACGGGCAAATAGAGAGGAGGTAGGTCAGGAAGAACTTTACAGGTGATGCAATACCATGTCAACTGGTTTTTCTTTGCTAGCAAAAGAGAATACTACTTATGATTGTCATGAGGAGCAGACAGCCACACTATCATGAAAATCTGTGATCAAAGTTGCAGACAGCCATTCTGTCCTAATTCTCCTTTAAAGGGTCGGTGGAACTCTATAGCCAGCTCAGGCTTCTACCAACTACGGGATGTTCATGTTCTGTCCGCAGCTCAGCTTTACTGTCAGAACATCCCCACAAGAGGGCGACAGACCCCCATAGCTAGCTCGGGCATCTGTCAGGAGAGGGACATTCCTGTCAAACCTATGACCTATGTGCTCTGCTCTGATCTGCGCCACTCTGGTGGTCCATAGGATGTAACCCTCAGATTTAAAGGGTGGGGTGACCCTGGGCAAGTCACACTTCACCTTAAAACTACACTGCTCAGGCTGGAGGTTTACTCAGACCATTGGCCCCGCCGTCTATGGTCCAAATGCTGTGGAAAACCATCCCCAAAATCTTTGTTTGCAAGCCAAGCCATCCATTCATTCATTCATATACATACATACATGTGAGTGAGTGTATGTTTACAGACACTAAATACATGTGTCTGTATGTATGTGTATACAAATATGTGCTGATCAGCCAAAAGATTACAACCACCAGGTTAATAAGGTGCTTGTCCTTTATATACCTTACTCGATCAGGCATGGGCTTTAAAAGACCTCAAAAGGTTTCCTCTAGGAGCTGTTACCAGGATGTTAACAGCAGGTTTCAACTGCTGCAAGTGGTATGTGGTGGAGGTTCTACTTGTGAACTTGTTAGTCCAACAAATCCCATAAGTGTTCAATGTGATCTGGGGAGTTTGGTGGCCAGAGCAACACAGTAAAAACTTCTTCATGTTCCTGAAACCATTTCCACTTGCACCGTGTAGCAGGGTACATTGTCCAGCTGAAAGATACCACTGTCCTCATGGAAGACTGTTGCCATGTAGGGGTCTACCTGGTTTTCAATGATGCTGAGGAAGGTGGTATGTGTCAAAGTACCTTCCACATAAATGATAGGACCCAGTGTTTCTCAGCAGAATGTTGCCCAAACCATACACTGCCTCCACCAGATTGTTGTTTTCCTACAGTACATCCTAGTGCCAACGCTTCATAAGGACAACAATAATAAACTATTAATCTGCCATCCTTCTTACTCAGGAAAGAGCAAGACTTATCAGACCATGCAACCTTCTTCCATTGATACAAGGTCCAGTTCACAAACACTTGTGGGCCAATTGAACTACTCTGACAAGCCTGCAGTTATACAGCCCCATATAAAACAAGGATTGATGTTCTGAGTGTTGTGACACATTCCTTTGTTAATTAAAGCTATCTGAAATCTGTTCCACAATGGCCCTTCTTGGTGGGAAAGCCTCTTTTCACTTCTCGCATCGATAAGTCTTAGCAGCAATAACCTTGTTGGTGGTTGATGATTTTTCCCTTCTCAAACCATTGCCGATAGGTACTCACCACAACTGAACTGAGCACACCATGCCACATTGGCTCATCAGTGTGTCTTATTCACCTGCTCCCACTCTTTCTCTTTTCTTCTACCAATTCATGCATCTATATCACTTCTTGTCCAATTTGGAATAAAATTGAAAAAAGCCTTTAATTTATCTGTACTCACTGATTTTTGTGTGTCTGTCCACATAATATCTCAAAATTTTATTCTAAACTGTCACCCATCTGGATACTGAACAGATGCAATGTTGCTTAACTTCAGTGATCTTATGAGAAATGGTGTCTCCCACGTGATTTGACAGTACTCAATTTGATAAATGATAACTTGTGCCAAGGTACAATAATGGCACAGTGGTTGAGGGCAAATATTATAATAATGGCACAGTGGTTGAGGGAAAGTATTATAATAATGGCTCAGTGGTTGAGGGCAAATATTATAATAATGTCTCAGTGGTTATGGGGAAATAGTATAATTGAACAAGCTTGGTTGCAGCAGGGTAAAACTCCACTTTTACTTCTATTCCGACTGAAGATGATTACTGCAACTTTTCTATTGTTTCAGTGAGAGTGCTGCATACCGATCACTTGGTTGTGATTTCAAATTTCAAATGTTAATTTTATATATCAGTTTGGTTTACCAATAATTATTTTCTATTCATTTTGTTCAAGAAAATCAGAAAATGAATGTTGCTAACAGAATTCTCAAACACCTATCTCCAACAAATATGTGCTCTCTCAGCCGACACTGAGGCTTTTTTATTGTTATATCCAGAATCGACAACTAGAATCCCATCATAAAATCATTCCATCACAGCAATTTAGAAAGTAACAACTAATATGACAGCTACTTAACGAGCTTAATTTGCACTAAACTTGACTTAATTACACTTGGTTCGATAAATCTTTTGCAACATTAACATACAGTAAATATAGTGTTCCCCCACTATTCGAAAGTAGACCATACCAATGATGTTACCCCCACTATCTGAAATGGTGTAAAGCGAAGAAGCATTAACATACAGTAAATACAGTGTACCCCCCTGCTCTCCGAAAGTAGACCATACCTATGATGAAAACTTTTGTAAGCTGAAGGAGCAATTACCAATTGATTTATATGGGGAAACTTTTTACCATTCCCAGACCCCAAAATAACCTTGCATGAGAATTTTGCCTCGATTGACAGTGATACAGTGATTGCACAAAAGTATGACTTACATTTTGAATGGGTAGGTAGGGTGAGAGTAAGTTTGTAGAATGATTTGAGTTTCTACAAAGAACCGTATGATAGAAAAATGCATGAGGCTAAGCGGTCAAGCATACTATCGTATTTTCAAGCCTTTCACATCAGCCACAACAGATGACAAATCTTGATCTTTGACATCATGACAGACAAACTTAGAAGAAGACTATTTGGGGGTAAAATTTCTCCCATACAAATTAATGGTAATTGCTTCTTTGTTTCACACCACCTCAGAAAGTGGGGGAAACAAGTACTAATGTAGGTCTTTTGTAAAAGTGAAGTAGCCTAAAGTGAACTTTCGAAAAGCAGGGAAAACCTGTATTGTCCTGTTTCACTTATCTCTGGTGCAGACAAGGTAACATCCATTTTCAGCTGTACATTATGTTTCTGAGATTTTGAAAGGAAGTCTTCTCATTATCTCATTTATTTACCTGCAACAAACATCGACAGGTACTATGAATGCTAAAATCACTTTCGTTCAGATCAAATTGAAAAATGTTGAAAGCGTTCATAAGAAAGGAAGGGAAGAGTGAGTAGGCAAAGAAAGAGGAATATTTTCACCTCTGCTTTTTCTTTTTTATGTCACACTACATCATATTATTCTATTTTTAAATCAATTCTTGAATTAAAAAAATGTGACATGAGAATGCGTTTGTAATTAAAGAAGATAAGATATTTTTTAACATCTTATATTGTATCTTAACAGCTTTACAAAATTCTTTTTTTTAAAATCAATTGGAAACAAATAGTTTTATTACTGAAACAATTGTTGACAAATGTTGCCAAATGCTGTCAAAAATTGTGTAAACAACATTGCAGGTTTTGAACAGTCCATTCTTTTTCTTGTTTTTCATACTATTTAGGCACCCTAGCGATATACTAAATCTCATGGTTCTTAGAGTCACTTAATATCCTTTCTTTTCTTCTTTTTCATATGCTCAAATAGAACACCAAAGTTTAGCTCAGTCCTGGGAAATGTCTAAGATTGTAATTTTGCTTAATACTGTTCTATGCTGATACGCTGGTGAATTAATAAGTCTATAGCCTGACACATAGTTATTAGCTGAATTTTGGAAATATTCACTGTATAATGTTTGATCTATGTGATTAATATTCACCACTGAATTAAATGCATTGACAAAGAAGGAAATTATATTAAAAAAATGTGTTGCGTAAAATAAATGCTTTTTCCATTATTAGACTGTGTACTGATTGATGTACCTACATATAAATACCTCATACATAACGTGTGGTCAATGTATTCTTGAACATTATAATAACATAAATAACTTTTTTTGCAGAAAAGATAAATGGTTTAATTGACTTTTACATGAAAGAGCAAAATCTCTTCTACATTAACAGACTGAAAATAATCCATTTCGATACACGTCGTTGAATTTGCAGTGAACAGAAACACCAATAGAGATGTTAGGATTATTTATCGTAATTTGTTTGGCAGAATTTAAGCCAGACATTTTGGAAGGCAAATAACATAAAACTTACGTTAATTGATAACTAGAATTTAAGCTCATTTGAAAGAACACATATCATTTACCCAGGAAATATATTGTATGTTCACGGTTAATCCTATGCTTTGATTTGATTGGTGTGTAAATATGTGTTCACAAATACATTGACCATACATTATATATGCAATACATAGAACCCAAAGAAGTGAACTGTTTAAATGTGTACATACATACATACATACATACATGCATACATATTAGGTTGATGGAACCATCTTTTGCACAATGTTAGGGAAATCTTAGAAGTGTTTTGAAATTTATTCAGTTCTTTCTTGATTGTACATAGAAGCATAGGTGAGGAAAGGCTATTTGAAAATGCAAGGGGCCCCAAAAAGCATTATAGATAGCAGTTCACCTACTGCATTTCTACTGACATTATACAAGAAAAAATATCACTAAATGTTGGATGGGGCCCCTCAAGGAGCCAAGCCCCCTGGGGCCCCAAAATCTCTAGCCATGCCCCTGTTTGTACAATCACTCAATTGTTTTATTTCATTTTCAAGCCTTGGGAAAAATTCTGAAGCTTTGATAATTGAAACAAGCATCGGTCATCAATTGAATTTATCTTCTTGTGTGCATGTTTGTGTGTCTAACACAAACACACACGCACAGGGACACAAACAGACACATATACAAACACATACACATCCACGCAAACACGCAAGCATACAGACGTGTGTACAAAACAACACACAAACAGAAAGACAGTTTGGACAAAATTACACTCTTTTAAAAACTTTTTAAAAACTGTTTTGTTCCTTGGTAATAAGTGTTATTTTCTGATTGATTATGTCTAAAAAGTATAGAAAAGGACAATTATTCCATTCAAACTTTGCTTTTGCGATCAGGACAGTGATAATTTGAAATCTACTTATTTCAATTGGGCAACAGGCGAATTGGCACATTTTAATCACATAAAGTAAGAAAAACAAATACATATAAATATCACTATCCTGGCCACAAAATCAAAGTTTGAAGAGAATAATAGCCATTTTCTATACTTTTTACACATAAGCAATCAGAAAATAACACTCACTAACCAGGAACAAAAATAACATTGCACAGTGTAATCACTGACAATGAAAAATGGATTTATTACAAGACTTCCAAAAATCCAAAAGGAAAAAAATTGTGTCTGGATCCAAGTTGGCCTTTAACATCTTAACCTAAATGGAATAAGTGTGAGAGGAAAAAGTGCTTTTCAGTGTTTGGTGGGATTCAAAGGGAATTTTAAATTATGAATTTTTAGAACAAGGAAAAACTGTTATTGCACAACCCTATAGTGATCAATTGGCTCATTTGAATGACACATTTGAAAAGGAAAGAAAGTCTTCTGGACAAGAAAGTAGACCTGTGATTTTTTCTTTATGACAACATTCTCAGATTCCAAATGTGACACAGCAAACAATCATGGGATGCGATGAGAAGTTCTTCCATATGCAGCATATTCTCCAAACATGTCACCATTATCAATGTTTTCGCTTCATGCAACACTTCTTGTCTGGTGAGCAGCCGTGCATGATTAACTATTAACTACTAACAAAAGTAGCATATGCCACGTGCCCTGCAATTTCAAGGGCCCCACGCTAAATGCTTGCCAGCTATCAATTCCTATCAGTGATTCTGCACTTGCTCTATTACTATAGTAGTATACTGCCCTCAATTTTTATGAATGACTGGGTTTTTAAGGTTAACGATTTTAGCCAATTATCACCTTTAATCAAACTTATTATTTTAATACAGCAAATAATGGGAGTGTGGTATCTATGTGATTTATATACAACATATAAGTACAAAGGTATTTGAAACTGAAGTCATAGCCACTGCACAAGGATCAAAATGAAAACAAAGTTATACTATTACTGAAATGTCACGCATATTTGTCATATTATATGAAAAAGGTCCCTTTATAACGTATGCTACAGGCCCTGCACTAGGTTAAACCGTCAGTGGTTCCAAAATGTTGAAGATATCGAAAAACTCCTTGAAGAATTCATCAAATCTAAAGCAGAATCATTCATTTAAGAGAGAAAACGTCTTTTCTGTTTCAGTGCGCAATGAAAAGCAGTCTGCAATGTTCAGAGTACATTGTTAGAACAACTGATTTGATGAAGACAGTGTCATTGCAGGGTACCCAACAATTTAATCACAACCATAAAGAACCTGAGATGAATTAGAACTACTCATGATAAATAGGGCCTTTAGAGGGTCCCAACAATTAATTTAGTTCTTCAAAGAACCTGAGCTGAATTAGAACTACTCATAATAAACTGTGCTAATGAGTCATTGGAGGGAACAATTCACTTTGAACTGCTCTTGATAAACAGGACCAATTGAATATTGGAGAGTCTCCGAACAAGTAAATGCATTATGACAGGCGTCAGCAAACTACGGACCGCGGGCCAAATTCGGACCACCTTGACTTCCGACTCTATTTTACCCGTAGCTAGGGGTAAAATAGTGCAGGCTGAATATGCAATAGATAATGGAGGTCCACGCAAGTAATAATGGGCATAGTGCTGAGTCCATTCTCCACATTATTACTTGCGTAGACTTCCATTATCTATTGCATATTCAGCCTGCACTATTTTACCCCTAGCTACGGGTAAAATAGTGCAGGCTGAAGTGAGTGACCCCACTTTGGGTGCTTGTCACCTCTAAGACTATTTCACATGGGCCAAGTAAGTGGTAATGTGATATATGGAGCCCCACCGCATAACAGCTCTACTTTTACTTAAATTAAATAATATATGCAAAAAAATTAAAACTTTTTATTTTAGAGAAAATTGAAAATAAAGTGTTAACTAATCATTATATCATGATATAAAGCAATTAAAAATATTTACAAATACAAAGAAGGAAAGTTAACCGACTTTTATAAATGACTGATGCCTGTTAGGCACTGTCAATCAAAGTTGTCACCAAAACTGTCAACATAGGTTTCTTCAGTTTTTAAGTTGGTCTTGCTGGCTGGCTGGCCATGTATGTGTCAGGCATACAAGAAAATTTAAGATTTTACTTTTTCAAAATTCCCCTCAAAATAGGTTTTTAGTGACAGGTTCAATTTACAATGTAAGTGTATGCTTATCCTTAGTTTGTGTCTGTCAGCGTTCACTGAAAATTCAGACTTTTTAGTGATCCAACAAAAAGCGAGAGAAGAAACCTATTTATTGATCACTCCTTTTTCCAATTGTTGAATTGATAAGCCCCCAATGCTGGATCTGGAAATTACTCATCTGTTTGGGCCAAGCTCAATTAACATTTTTTTTAAATAAATATCTAAATAAAGAAATTTAAAAAAAAAAGCCCAAATAATCCCAAGTAATCATAAATTAAACTAGTAGTATATTCATTGCCGAATTAGAAAAATTAGAAAATATTATTTGATATCGTTTAAAATAAATGATTAAAAATATAGTGTTATCTTAGTTTTATATATTATATATCCATGGTTTTACTTTGAGTTTGTCTTGGCCTGCAAGTCCAAAAACATTGTCAATCTGGTCAGCCTCCTGAAAAGGTGATAAAAAAGCAACAAAAGATGAAGAGAACGAGTCCAAAGCTAAAAATAATTTTTATAAAAAAGAAAAAAGAATATGTCCCCCGTTATAATGCAGGTGTTTTGGAGCTAGATCTAGCTATTTTAGAGCTAGATCTAGCTATTTTGGAGCTAGATTAATATTTTAAAGACAACCATCCACCAGTGTTATAACGCGAACCATGCTATAACAAACTGCATTATAACAGGGAGGCCTGTAATGATAAACAAGGTTGGACTTTCTGTTTCTCATTCATGGTGAAGGAATCAGTCATTTAACCATAGGAAGGGAGAGGGTCCCATGACTTATAAAGGTAAAACTACTAGAGGCGGATTCCCCGAAAATCTTCATTCGCGAAGTCAAGCCATTCATTCATTCATGTATATACACATATATATATAGAGAGAGATATATAGAGAGGTGGGGAGGAGGGTCCAAGATGACCTGTGCTACAGGCCCCTATTGAGCTTAATCCGGCCCTGCTTCTCAGATCCTGCAAAAAGCGGTGTAGATATGGAGCAATTTCCACTTGCCCTCCTGCGAACCAGAAGGAACGCAACCCAACCACACATATTTCGCCAATTCACCTCCCCCACACTGCACAATAACGGTAACACTTCAACCACCACCACCACCACATCATTTTCAGCCTAATCACCACCATTGTCACCCTTGCCACCCCACCACCCAACAGGTGCCCACCCCCACGACCTAACATGTGCCCACCCCCACCCAACACCTGCTGAAATCAAGGCCAGGGACTGAAGAGACAGAGCTAACGCCAATATTCAGTGTTTTATTAGCATGAATTAATGGAAATGCACTATTTAGGTATTAAGGTCTCTGACGCCAGCCTGACGTCTGCGGTCTCAGTGTTGGGGTGGAGGTAGAGATATGCCTACCCCAGCGTTTCTTCTCTCTCGCTCGCTCTCTCTCTCTCTCTCTCTCTCTCTCTCTCTGTGGGTTGCCCAGGTTGCAGGTTCCGGGTAGACCGCAATGAGAAGTCCAGTTGTCCTCCTGACGGATTGATTAAATCATTTGATTGTTACCATGAAAAGATTGGTGTATACATGATGATTTCACTGTATGGACGGAAATAAGACATCTATCTATCTATCTATCTATCTATCTATCTATCTATCTATCTATCTCATTCTATTTATATCTATCTTTCTTAGTGTTTTCAGATCTATCTTATATCAGTAAATATACACGGATATGATCATGCATAAACTAAATATATATATGTATATTGAGTGTGTGTGTCTGTGTGTGTTACCAGAAATATGTATATATTTGGGTCTGAATGTATATGTACAATATAAACACGTCTACATACACTCATGTATTTGTTCACACACACATACACACGCGCACATACATACACACACACATATATATGTTTAGAGGGTGGTGGGTCGGTAGGTAGATAGGTTATTACTTAGTAGATTTACTGATCAAGTGACCTGGGACATAATTGTTGATGTATTTAAGATCAGCTTATCTGGATCAGGGATGATCAGTTGCAACTAATTTGAGTTATATATGGTGTTTGCCATTTACGGTTAGGGTGGGGGATTGTTAAGCTGTATTGTATATGGTGTGAAGGTCTTTATTGTTTGGACTGTGTAGGCCTGACCACTGATATATTGATATAATATAAGCATTAATTAAACAGATAGATATAGACGAAATCCATTTCATCATAAGACACTAATTTTGCTTTTAAAGCTAATGCGAAACATAACTAATCATGTCAAAAATCTTAAATACTTAACAATAACATCAATAGTCTGCTC
>VCCN01003439.1:5634629-5650879 GCA_006491835.1 Architeuthis dux | reverse complement strand
TATATATACCCGGAATGGTATTTTTAATTCATTCTCTCCTCAGCCAATAAACACGCTTTACCATAGAATTTGGGCATCTGGATGAACTGTAGCGAACTTTTCATTTGCAATTCTCCACCGTTAGAAAAGAAATAACAAAAATGAAAAAATAACGATTGGGATAACATCAAAATAAGAATTTTTCAAAACTATACAGATATCACGGATTTTGCAAGTATGAATATTGCAATTATTATTATTACTAGCTGTTTACGTAACCTGTGATATCAAGAATGGGATTTATTAAATAAATACATCAAACTTTTCATTCAATCCAATGATTACATATACGTATACTAAATGCAAATACAGGAAGTAGGCAGAAGCCAACATTTCCATCGTATGAGAGTGCATCAAGAAGTCCGTAGCCTGACATATAGTTATTATTTGATCTGAAATTTTCACCGTATAATGTTCGATCTATGATATTAATATTCACCACTGAATTAAGGGCATTGACAAGGAAGGAGATTATGTTGAAATATAAATATTTGTTTTGAAAAATAAATGCTTTTTTCATCATTAGCACAGTTCAGCTCAGTTTCTCCCGTGTCTCGCGACACATGAGGCGATGATTTTGTCCCCATTTCTCGAACGATCCATGGGGGCCCAATAATGGTTTGACTACCCTTGCTATTAATCCATAGCCGGGGGAGAAGTGGAGTCATGCCTTTCCCAAAGGCATTAATGCGAAAAACAGAACTCAGTTCACCGATTCCATTCTCCGTGCCATCATTGGCGCACGAGCCACGGGGACAGGAAAGGCAACTGTCCTCCCAGATTCGGGCAAAACAGTGCGGGATAAATTCAAGCCATTGATATTTTTGCTGCTAAGAAAGGCAGAAAACAATATTTCTTAGGGTTAGGGTTCATTTAGGTGCCTACGTACATTTAGTGAGTAAACTGCTAGAAAATATAGATCAATTATTAATTTCAGAGGTGTGCCTTCAAACTTTAACTACCCAGGGAACCCTTTTCAATAATTAAAAACAACTTTCTTTACTACATATATATTTACATATGTATGTAACTATTGGATTTTGGCCTTGTTCATGGAATTATCCGAATGTGTATAGACCCAAATAGAAAATAAACACCCGAGTGGAAAATAAGAACGAAGCTTACTGAGGAGAAATGGACGACTACTGACTGAACAGTGTCCGTGTCACGTAAATAACCAAGGTGCTTTTAATTTTAAAAAAGTAAAATGTTGTTAATTTTTTCTTATATAAAAAGTACTGTTCGTATTAAAGAAATAAAATAAAGACATACAAAAGCCGTGAAGGAATCGTTTATGTAACGAAGAATTATTAAGTATGTCTATTGCGAAAATGTCACTTTGTTTCACGGAACCCCTGGAAAGGTCGCGCGGAACCCAATTTGAATACTGCTGGCCTAGAGTGTACAACGGGCACACTTTGTGGTAATAGACAACACTTGTTGAGTGTTGGTCGTGTCTGTAAGAAGGTGAAGGTCATTCACAAAACCATGAAGGAAGGAAAACCACTTAACTTGCTTAAAAGTTGAATTTGATGACTTAACCACCGATATTTGTAATATTTTTTAACTTAATACGTGTTTGAGAAAAATAAATGTAAATAATTTTAATATTAAAAATCAAGAAAAACGGATTGTCAGTGGTCAGAATGAATGCCATTATTACTGATAGAATAGAACTATCATAAGTCTGATTATTATTTTGTAGTGTTCTACGACGGATATGCATTATGAGTGATTATTATTATAAAAATGCACTGAAAATCAGAAAGAAAGGGATTGTTCAAGAATTAAGCCTCTTTACTAACAAAATCGTATTTTATTTCGTCTTTTTGATCTATAAGTTAAAGACTAAATCAAATAAATAATAAAATAATTACTTTACTGAAACTGAAACTAGTTAACAAAACAAACGTGACGCACGAGATCGGGGTAGAGAGTAGGTTTAAAGGTTTGATTTGGACGTCGGCCAGACACTAGCTCAGTTGGCAAGAGTTGTAGGGCGTTAACCTGGTCACCCTCCGACATCGAGAGGCGTGAGTTCGAGTCTCACCGAAAGCTTATTCTGTTTACTCACTGCCGAGGGACGCCGACCTGGGTAAAGTTGCAATGAAAGGCAACTGAACAATTTTGATGAAGGTAAATAGTATTATAAGAATTAATAATAATGATTTACAATACTTCATCTAATAAAATAAATAATTACTTTACTAAATCCAGGTATTTGTGAACTATAATCTTCAGTTAATATCTGTAATTTAGGTGTTTATGTTGTGGTAAATTCGGCTTGGTCGTGAAAAGAACAGGCATGAGATTATTGTTAACGACAAACACGCGTAGATGAAAACTACCCACTAATTGTCAGTGTACTTAATAATTACAGCACTCACTTCTATAGTGATAGAAGCGGACTAAGTCAGTTAACTTGTATCTATAATTTAAAGTTAACATTATTTTAATGTTAAATGAATGCAGAATTATTGACACACTAGTTAAAACCCGTGGAAAATTCACGGATATATTTGAATTTCTATGAAACTATTTTCTAAGAAACAATAATAGTAAATTTGTTTCAGTTGTAGAGTCCATAGTTTCAAATGGTTTTATCAGCAAAATATTTACCCTTGAGTGAGAGGGTCAAGTGTTATAGACAGCAAACCAAGAAAATCACACTGTTAATTATTAGAGTAGATAGTAACTTAGCATGAATTGGTATCAGGTCATTTATACTGGGAGATCGGATGAGGATCGAACTCATAAACAACGGCCAACGAGATTGGCTTACTGATCATTGCTATACAATATCTGTAGTCATCTAATCTTTTTTTCAAATGATCTACTCGTTAATCCCAGTGGAAAAAATTCACGGATATATTTAAATTGAGATTTTTCTTTATAGAAAAAATACTGAATTCGTTTACCGGGAATAGTGCGTAGTTTGAAACAGTGGGCAGGAAGTATTTTTTTTTCAGACAAACTTTAACCCCCCCGTGGAATAGTCCAGTGTTAGTTACGAGCGAGGAACCACGAAAACCACACTTCATTATTAGAGTAGATCATTTTGTCTGGGAATACCAGGTGCACTAAACAGCTGAGGATCATGCAGAGGGCCTCTCGTGGCGATCTTCTAGGGAGGAGACTGATCTCTACACTACGCTCAATAACGCAGGCCAAGGCCTCTCCCCCCGAACTCTGACTGTCCTAGCTACGAGCAACAGGAAATAAATGAATGAACTGCTTAAAAATATTAAAAGAATTTCTTTTCCCTTCAAATTTGACTTCTTCTCAAACAGACCATTAATTTTTATTTTTTAATTACTTTTTAATCTTTTTATTTTTCGTTTTTTAAAAGAAAATTGTAACTTTATTTTTCAAAAAATAATCATTATTATTCTAACTCACTTCTAGAAATTTCCATTTCATGAAAATAAACAAAACATGTTTGCCTAGTATTTCATTCTCATTAATAATTTGATTGTTATTTCTTGGTCTCATATTGCATTTTACTTTATTTCTAATATTTTTTTACAGTAGTAAATCTTCTCTGAGAATATAGTAACAACAAATTTGATATATATGCAACTTTTAGTTCTTTTAGTCGCTAAATGTTATCATGTGGGGAAGGTTGTAATAGATTTTTCTCGGTGAAACTTGACACCACTTATATTCCTTGTGGTTGTAACCCTAAACATTAGGGCACCTCTTATGATTGTGTGATAATCTTACTATAATTCGCCAAATGTCTGTCTGTCATCGCATAACGCCAAGGACGGCTAGAGCTATGGTCACCGAATTTTCTGTGGTTACTAATGGGACGCCGGAGCATGTTTTTAGCACATTAGTTTTTGAAAATTAAAAAAAAGTAATAGTGTGGTGTCTGCATTCGCGAGAACCCCAATAATAATGTTCTGTTTTTCATGTATCTATATAATACGTACTAAACGTCTGATTTCGTGTATTTGTTTGTGACCTCTAAGTAGTCTAAACGGTTCATTATAGACAGAGATATTAAATTAAATTCGATCTCTGATTAGGACCAACGGCTCAATTCGGGCCTTCCGCGGGAACTAGTTGAAATTCCCACATGTAGAGCGGGTTTTCAGTTAGCTTTATTTAAAAGAAAAATTACAATGTCTGCTCAGTTTATCATCTTAAAACTTTGTAAGGCGAAGGTAAAATGGGTGCCAGTTCAAGTCCTGCCTTGATCTTTTCCTTTATTTTCGATCCGTGCTGTTTACTAATGGTTGTTATTAATGACAGTGACTAGTTGCGATGAAAAGCAACGGAAATTAAGATGGGACAAAATTAATAATGGTTGACAATGCTTCATCTAATAAAAAAAATTCAAGTAATACTAATACTAGTATTGTTCATATAAACAATGACATCAAATATGGCGCTGAGCGATCGGGATAAATAAGGATTAGGTTTTTATGGTTAGATTTGATCTTCTGCCAGTCGTTGGCCCCTTTAGCATAATCGGTAAGAGCAGCTATCACGGTAAAATAGGCTTCCTGAAGCAAAAGGATATGAGTTCGAGTCTCAACGAGAGTTTAATTTTATTTCCGATTCGCGCTGTTTTCTAATGGTAGTTAGAAAGACGGTCAGAGTAATTACAATGAAAAGCAAATAACATTAAAATGAAAGAAATACTAGTGAAAAAATAATAATGGTTGACAATGCTTCAGCTAATAAAAATTCAAGATAATATTAATAAATTTGACTACTTTGAGTTTGCTATAATTAGGCGGGAAGTCTTCCTTGGCAACAGTGCCATTTAGAGAGCACAAGACAGCAGATTATATTAGAAAAAAAACAGGAGTCAGAGATATCATAGAATCAATTAGAAAACTCAAATGGCAGTGGGCAGGCCATATTGCAAGGATGTCAGACAACCGCTGGACATCGCGACTCACATCCCCAGATATCATATATGAAATTGTGACCGGCAAAAAATAAGCTGGCGTGACGATTTAGACAAGTTCAGAAAATATTGGCTCCACTACGCCCGCAACCGATAGATAGATCTGGAGAATCTTGGGGAAGGTCTATGTCCAACGACGGATGTTAAATGGCTGCTGCTGCTGCTGATGATGATGATGACGACGACGAATGTATTTAGCATCGGTGTAAACAATAATATGAGGGCATGCTTCACTATGCAGCAGTGGATATCAAGTTAAACTCGCAGACAATTAAAACTGTAGTGATTTAAATCTTCACTGGGGAACTCAAACTTGTGGCCTTGTTTCAGACAATAACCTTTTAGTTTAGTAAATACTTGTTACGGCCAAACCGCGTTGGACACATCGGTACTGGTAGGATCTCCAAAGTTAAGCAGCGTCGAGCCTGGTCAATACCTGGATGGGTGGGACCGTCTGGGAATACCAGGTGCCGTAAGCAGCTGGGGGTAGAGAGTAGAGAGCCTCCCATAGTGATCCCGTTAATCCTCCTACGGTGAAGACCGATCTCTACACTACGCTCAATAACGCAATCCGAAGGCCCCTCTCTCCTATCACCCCCTCTCACTGGCCTGGCTGCAAGCGACAAGAAATACCTAAACATTAATATGAGGTTATACAGGTATCCCCCGCTATACGAAAGTTACGCCACTTCGCTTTTACGAAAGTCCTCATGTTGCCATGGCCTAGAACTATGTCTGTTTATATTAATTCATTTCGTGCATCCATTATCAAGGTGTATCCTCGTGGATCAGAAAAAGCCTAACAGAGCTCGGAAGGGTCTTACGCTTAGCGTAAAACTGTCAGACATAGAAGAAGGTTAACCTTTGGGGTCTGGGAACGCTAAAATATTTCCCATAGAAATGAATGGTAAACGCTTCTTCACTTTACGCCATTTCGGCTTACCACAGGTTTTATAGGAATGATATACTTTCGGATAGCGGGGGAAACCTGTTTTGAAATATTATTTGGTGACCCACTAAGTACGTTCGTTTTATCAAGTAAAAATAAAACACAGATTTTTAAATTCTTTTCGATATTAACGTTTTGTTCCATTATCTTCTGTTATCTTCTGTTATCATCCCAAATGGTTTTAGTGCCTCTAAGTGCCTTTTGCAGTCTTCCAGGGAATTGAATTTTTGTTTTCATTAAGACAATTCTGTAAAGAGCGGAATAAATGGTAAATGGTAACCCGAAGGTGTAATATCTGGTGAATACGGCGGATGAGTTAAAACTTCTCAGCCAAGTTGTAACTGTTTAGCCTGCTCACTAAAGAAACACGTGGTCTAGCATTATCATGATGGAATATTAAGCTATTTTATTAACTAATTCCGGAGCCTTTT
Organism: Architeuthis dux; assembly: GCA_006491835.1. Taxonomy (NCBI): domain Eukaryota; kingdom Metazoa; phylum Mollusca; class Cephalopoda; order Oegopsida; family Architeuthidae; genus Architeuthis; species Architeuthis dux. The sequence goes on along the minus strand of VCCN01003439.1, from coordinate 5,644,539 downwards.
CGCCGATTGCTGCCTTCGGTTGGTTTAATTGGGAGCAGTACTCAGTTCGAATCAATCTCTTGGTTCACCGGAAGGAGCTCATAGCAAGGGACCCCTTTCCAATCCTTCCATATATACAACATCAACTTCTTTGGTATGATTAGTTACGGCTTTTGGTACTGTTAGTGGCAGTTCATTTCGCTTGCTCCACGATCTCTTGCGTTGTGAAGTATCCATTTTTCATCGACCATTAAAATTTATCGGAACATTTTTATTACGCCTGAGTAGCGAATCGCATATGGAAATACATTCAAGTTGTTTTTTCCCTTTTTAACTTAACTTATATGGAAGTAACACTTCAAAGTGACTAACATAACCAAGTCAAATGTTCTTTAACACTTAATATGCACGTTGATATGACAGCTGTCACAATACAATTAAAAACAGTCGTTAAAGCTCCAATGCCATCTAATGAAAAAGAAACGAACGAACTTTTTGGGTTAGCCAATATAAGGGTTTGAATTATTTCCCCATGATCTATAGCTACTGTGATAATATATATGATATGATAAGCTAGCCTGTGCTACGAATGTCTACATAGACTACTGAAAGAACATTATATAATAAGTGTTTTGGAGGTAGGCGGTGGCGTAACTCAGCTGTACGGGAAGCGGAATCAATGAACTTCGAATTTCGGCTGAAGTTGCTTTTGTTCATTTAGCAGAAAAGGGAAGAATCCACCTATTCTATCACTCTGTTCCATCGCCAGGTATTTTGACAAACATTTCTCGTCACTGGCATGTCATGTTAGTTGACGGAGAAGAGTATGGGTGAGTGAGCACTTGGGCAAATCACTTCCTAAAACTACCTTACCTGCCGAGGCAGCAGCTGCAAAAAGCTGTTAACCCCCTTTGTCAACCTTGAATTTGCCCTGTAAGACTTACAGTGCAAATTACAGGGTGTTACACAGTTATTTACTAAGATTAGCTTAGTTTTGGCACAACGCCACAGGTATGGGACACCTAATGAGGATCAAACTCATAACTCTGAAGTAATGATTCGCGTGTTTTATATCTCTATCGTTGACCGATTGTGAGGGGTGAATGGTGTTTTTTGTCCGAAGCCGTTATTTTCTAAGCTTAGTTTTGTCACACGACCACAAGAATGGGGTACCCAGCGAGGATCGAACTCATCACTCAGTAGTAATGATCTAAGAGACCAGCTTCCTAACCATTACACCACAACGGGGTGGCCACAGACAATGTGAATTTTTGTCTAAAGCCAGCAGTTGTTTGTAGTAGTCTCAATCTCGAACATTAGAGCTCTCGACTTTTACTCGAGTATTCAACCGGAGAATTGAAACGAAGCAAACCCGACGATCTCCGCCAAAATTAGAGCTCTCCACTTTTATACGTGTATTCAACCGCAGAATTGAAACAAAGCCAACCCGACGATCTAGTGTTAGTGTCCCACTTTCGGCAGCTGGCGTCGGCACTGTCAACTTAATGTCCGTCTTGAGACTCCCACACTGCCTGGAAAGGTCGTACGACAAGTGCTTTTATTATTGATGCATACGGCGGGCTCGGCTGGCTGTCTGTACGAGATGAGAGCTGGTCATAATATAGGATCGTTTGTTTGTAAACAGATCATGTGGGTCATGGATTTCATTAATTTTTATTTTTTTAAATAGTAGCATTTATCCTACTATACTTGTGCAATGCTTCACAACATAAAACTACGTTAGGCAGATCACGTGTCGATGACGTAAGACTGTCATCTACTAAATGTTTTACTTTTCGGTCAACTGTCAAACTGCGAGTGGCGTAATGGTTAGCAGCGCGGAAAATGTAATCCGGTCGAGACTGTTTACGTTCACTTCGCACTAATGCCCTAGGGAAAGGCATGAATCCCCACCTCCAGTTATGGGTAAAAAAACAGGGCAGACTGGGCACTCTAGCGGGTCAAGGGGGACAAACCAGAATTCAAAAACATGGAGAAGGCAACGGGAAAAAACATTCCACTATCAAGAATGACACGTGAGCCACGATCACCCACGTCTTGAAGAGACAAGAGACGAGAGAGAGAGAGAGAGAGAGAGAGAGAGAGAGAGAAAGAGAGAGAGAGAGAGTCCTTAAAAGACCTTCACCTCGTGTGGGTCATACATTTATTTTATTTTTCTTTCTTTTTTGGTTTAGTAGCATTTATCCTACGATACTTTTACAATGCTTCACAACATAAACCTACGTCGGTAGTTCAATCCACCACCAAGTCATATCAAAGACTTTAAAAGATGGTACTCAATGCCACAAGGCACAATGACTGAAAGGGATTACGGCCATATAATGTTGAATACACCGGTTCTCGTAAGATCACCGAAGTTAAGCAACGTAGAGCCTGGTCAGTACCTAGATGGGCATGAATCCCTCCCCCCACCCCAGCTATGGGTAAATAGCAGGACAGACTAGACTCTTCAGACTTGGTTGCGAGAGACATGGGGAAAGTGTTCCTGAAATACGTGGTAAAAGAGGCTCCAATTAACCTTTGACGGGACTAGCAAGCTGGAAGTGGATTATAATAAATTGTGCAAGTAAAAAAAATTAAATTATTTTTTAAAAACAGATGGAAAAAATAACGATCCCGCAATCTCGACTTCCCCATGACGCCTCGAGTACAAGCGGAAGGTCCATCTGTTAGTGCTCTGGCTTTCTTCATTGTTGGATTGTTCACTATAAATCATTCAACATTTTTAAAAAACGCCACATTGTTAGGACTTTAAAAAAAGTGGAAGATTGAAAAAAAATGAAAATATTTTTACTTAAAGCTGACGATCTTCCATGCATAAAATAAGCCGACATGCTGGTATTTTTGTGATGTATGGTCAGGTTTTTCAGATTCCTGAATTAAACAAAACCGAGTGAAACACAGGAAGTATCGGATGCAACAAACACCCGAAAATATATCGACCGAAACGTTGCTACAAAAAAAAACAAATCCGATTAATTTGTTGAATATGTTGAATTCTTGTATGTTATCCCATCCTCTCATCATCCGTTTCTGCCAGGGTTGCCAAATTAGACATTTTTCGGCTAGATCTGGCTTACTTTTCCAATTTATCCGATAAATACCTACGATAGCACAAAATCTGCCCACAAATAATTAGTAAGTTTAATAAAAGTAAATGTACAATCTTTATTAATAATTTGTTCTGGAGTCTTAGATTATAGTTATTTTATTTGATGTGGGCTTTGAATGAGTATATATAAAGTTTTATCTATAAAGTTAGCTGGAAATGGAAAGATTTAGCCGATTTTAGCAATGTTTAAAGACAGTTTTAGCTATAAATAACAAATCATACTTGGCAACATTAGTTTCTGTCCGCAGAAAGGGTTTCATTTCCCTCATCTTAAAACGGCATGTTGTCGCCATAGTTCTCTCTAAAAACTGCGCACAAAAGAGAATTAATGTGCGCACCAAATGTTAGTTACATAAAATTATGTAGTAATAATGGGTTGAATGAGTTTTTATTTCCAGCAAATTTACTACTAATAATCTGTGAATTGATGGGTGTTATTGTTATTAATTCATTTCGACATTTGCATCGCATAAACATAAGAAATACTCATTAAATGTTGTTATTGAATAGAAAAACAAACTGAACAAAGTTGTTCCAAGTATAGAATAAAATCTCAACCAATGCAATCATACTTGTACTGTATTAAAATGTGCCAATTCAGTTTAATTAGTTTTACTAGCCAAGAGACATAGGCCGTGCCAAAGTTTTCTTGAAACAATTTCAAATTTACATTCGTACAAGCAGGAAAATATTGCGCAACATAAGATTTCCGCGCACACTGACTACAAAAAATTAGAAGAAACATTGGTTGTCGCTTCAATGGCCGTCATGTTGTCTTCTAAATGAAATCCATGTGATCAATACAAAGCTGTATGGACATCTATGTAAGTGGAAAAAGAGATCACTGGCGGTTCAAAGATGTTCGCAAAGATTATTTCGCCATTATTTGATATCTTCGAAAATTGCTTAACATCAGTGCCTGCTTGGTGGCTGAGATAGTTACGTAGTTCAACCGGGGTTCGAGGCCAGGTAAGAGGTCTGGGTTTCGAATGCTGCTGAAGAAGGGTAAGAAAGAAGAAGAAGAAGAAGAAGAAGAAAAGAAAACCGCTACGAGAGAAGGAAATGAATGAGAAAAGTAGAATGAAAAGAAGAAGAAAGTGGAGAAGAAGAAAAGATTAAAGAAAGGCAGCATGATAGAAGAAAAAAAGAGAAAAGAAAAAAAGAGAAAAGAAAAAGTAAAACACTATGAAAGAAGGAGGAAAATAAAAAGAAGAAGAAGAAGCTGGCATTCCAGTGGAATGGTCTAAAAAAGGTTTGAATCGGCTTCCGACGTCATTTTTTAGCTTTTATGAACTAAAAATTACATCTGTCCTTTTTATGTCGAATTCCTTCTGGAATTGAAGTCTGCATCAAAATAAAGATTTGATTCTTCATTGAAGAGAAGAAGAAGAAGAAGAAGAAAAAGAGGAAGTTTCAGCGCACTTCCATTAGTCATTACTGAATGCAAAACAGGAGGGGCATTATTTTTTGAATTTCATGGAGAATGGCCTTCTGTGTGGGTTTCTAAGGTTTCTAAGGTGTGCCTCTCTCTTACAACAGAACGAATGTAGTCTTTTTTCTAATGCACTTTTACCTCGCTTGCTCATCATCTGAGTTCTCGTTTGCGGAATTGGACGTAGCGAACAGGTTGTTGGGGTGCCAGTAGCCAAGCAGTTAGCAGCACAGAAAATGGAATCGGCAAGCCGAGTTCAAACTCCGACTGAGACAATCTGCATTCACTTCGCTCTAATACCCCTGGGAAATGCATGAATCTATCTTTTCTCCCCATAGCTATGGGAAAATAGCAGGGAAAACTGGGTTCTTCAGCCTTGGTTGGCAATGCAGCTTAGCCCAACCCCTCGTCCAGCGCCGTGAGAGGCTGGCAATGGACAGAGTGTTGGACGTGTTCCCGAAAGGTACAGTGACAAGATAAAATGATTAAAATAACCCGCGACCCCCTCGATGGTACAAACGGACGCATAATTAAAAAAAAGAACAGTTTGTTGAAGTTGAAGCTTGTCGATAAGATTTGGCTAGAAATACGGGCCACTTAGTGAGAATCAATTTCAATACAGTAGTAATAATCTGTGAAACTATTTTTCTCATTATTGATCCACAACAAGGCGCTTCCTATATTGACCAAGCTGAGTTTAGTCTGGCACTAAGCCACAAGTTGTGTGCAACCAGTGAGGATCGAACTCACAACAGTGGTATGAACCGAGATACTAGCTTGCCCACTATTACTCTGCGACAAGGTGCCTCCTATATTTACTAATTCGAGCTTAGTCTGGCACAAGGTTTCGGTATGTTGCGCATTAAAAATAAAACAAAGATTGGTCAGGCACAGGACCATCGTAAGGATCAATGTACTGCTGTCCGTAACCTCTCCCGCCCCAACCAACATTAAGTTTTTATTTTTCAAATTGTATATCGGAGCCCCTAATATCGCGGGGATGCCGGGCAACTACCCAGTGTGCCTATGAGATAAGACGACCCTGGTCAGGAATTGATACAAGCATTACTGACAAAATAGGTTTGATGTATTATGTAAAAGCATTGCGATCGATTAGTACTCAAACAACGCACTGGTTGATTCTTTTTCTCCAATCAGATAGTATTTAGTGCCGCTTGATTAATAAGTAATTGATCCCCGTTGGTTGCATTATTAATTATCAACTAGGATGTATAAACTATAAAAGACACACCAGCCCTTAGAGGAATTCCTAACGCCCAGGCTCGTTCTCCCGGCTATCGTCCTCCGGCACCCACACAATTTCATTCAGAAATGCCAATACAGGTTTCCCTTGCTATCCGAAAGTAGGGCGTTCCTATATATAAATTTAAAAAAACGTTTAAACTGAATTATTTATAATTTATTTAAATATTGAATACATTTTCAACAAGCCCAACATATCCGTTAACATAGGTAGAGAGGTAACTTTTAAATACGGCTGAATAATATTAGTATACAATTATGATTGTTGAAATGATTATGGAGACTTGACATTATTGTAACATAGAATTCCGTATCTTGAATAAATTTATTTGCATTTTCTATTATCTTTATACCTTAAATAGAAAAAAAGTTATGCAAATCTAAACTACACAAGGCCCTTGAAAGCACTCTAAATGTGATGTATATTCAAATGACTCCCTGAGATTTCTTTCCTGTGTAGACATGTCAAAGCATTACACTGGTCAACAAAATTAAACTTTATTTTCTCACCAAGGTTGCAGTACAACCTTTTTAGACCAGTTTTCAACGCAGATTACTAATTTCACTCGAGCACGTCTTATTTTATTTGCTACGTACACGTTCTGTTTTCAGTTCTACTGTATATGAGGCAATATAGGCGTAGATTAAATGAAAACAGATTTGTATCAGTCAGAACTTTTCAATGCAGAAAATCAAAGTTACTAGGCATAAGATATACAAAGAAGATACTATGCAGAAGGCTAAGCTAAAAACGTTGAGCTTTGGACCCCCTATGGTGCTCTATAGGGGTTATATGCTAACATGCAGCTTTCATCTCCTCATGAAAACTAGCCATGATACAAGAAAAAAGATTACATTTTCGGAATAAGCATCCAGAACTACATAAAGTACACCACAGCACATGCCTGATGAACGATTTGTTGTTGACCAGTGTCAACAAAGCTTTGCTCACTAAAAGATCTTCTCAATGAACGTGATCAGTCTTAGAACTAAAAACCCGTTGACTCATTAACTCCGGAAAGAGGCAAGTGTAATAGTTATCCATTGCATGAGAAGAACCCTGGTCCATTGCAAGATAAAAGCCCTTGTCCATTGCAAGATAAAAGCCCTTGTCCATTGCAAGATAATTGCAAGTTATCCATTGCAAGTAATCTATTGCAAGATAAACACCCTGACTCACATATAGAACTGAGTTGCCATCAATCACAATAAAACGGAATTTTTGTTGAATAATCAATAGAACGGAAATTTCCGTCATCCGCAGTTCATGGGCTAATGGATTATACCGATTATTCTTGCCAGATTTTCCCTGGTGTATGGGGATTATGCCGAGAATTCTCGCCCCAAAACTTTTTCCCGTGCAAAAATACAGAAGGAGATTGGACGTCAATTCTCGCCTTCCTACATTTTGAGCGTTAAACGAAAATGTTTGTCTACGTCTTGCGTTTGGCGGGTTTTTCTTCTTTCGTTTTTTGCTCTTCTACAATCAACAACTACAGATGGTAATTTATGGCAGCCATTACGGTAGGCCATGTCTTTTTCCGTTCATTGGAGTTTGTTATCATTGAAGGTTTTTTCATTCATGTGCATTTGCATCATGATATCTTTCAAGAAGTACAACGCCCAGTAATATGTAACACTTTTAAATATGTAACACTTTTAAATATGTAACACTTTTAAATATGTAACACTTTTAAATATGTAACACTTTTAAATATTCTCCTTGTAAAGCTCCCATAACATGTTTTTTTTATTATTTTTCATTTTTATTTATTTGTTATTTTTTAGTCCTTTTCATTTGCTCAGTATAGTAAGGTTGTTCAAAAAATGGTTTGCCAATTCTTTTACAATGGACGAGATATCTCGGGTTAATCCCCAGGGTGTTATTTTCTGCACGAAGACTAAAAATTATATATATTTTCTGAATGGGCGTATTGCATACTTGAAATAAAAAATTGAGTTCCTAAGGTATATGTTTGGAAGGGGCGGACTTTATGGTGAGTGCCATAATTGGCACGTAAAATAATTTCCGTCCGTCGTACGAAACTATGGCTTCGTAGTATTTCGGTTAATTCTCTTCAGTGTTGCCAATTTAGGTATTTTATATCTAAATTTAGAACATTCTAAACAGCGGAGTTAAGGTAGATAATTTAAATAAACTACGAATAAATATATATAATCTTTATTTATTTTATTAGATTTCTCGAGAACTGCTGATCGAAACAAGTTCAAACTCGACTGCCTTGTGTGCTGATATATTTGCGGACACACACTCTCTCTCTCTCTCACACACACACGCACACACCTATCCACTCACACAGATTTCTTCAATTGTTGTTAGTTAACTAAACTGCTCGAGGAACTTATAGACAGCCTGTACATGCTCTAAATTAATAAGCTTAAGTTAATACGCTCTAAGTCCAAATAGAGAGAATAGGAGAAAGGAAGATTATGTCATGTCACTCTTTCAAGTGGGGAGGGCCTACCAGAGCATTGGAAATTTTGGATTTTATCTAGACCCGAACACCGAACTCTGGCACCGGTGGGCATTAATTTAGTTGATACTTACTAAACATAAACATAGTTCAATACGCTACAAAACCATAAGTGTAGGTCACCCAGGATCGAGGATTGAACTCACTACAGGAGTAATCCTCTGCAAGATTAGCCTGTAAACCGTTGCTCCAAAGTGACGCGACCTTTGAGATGTACTAAGCATAACTCAAGACGACACAAGAAAAGTGTAGAGCACCAATTGAGGATTGAACTCACTACAGTAGTAATGACCTACGAGATTAGCTTGCTAGCCATTGATTAAGACGGCACAAAACCACACGTATAGGGAACACAGTGAGTATCGAACTCTCTACAGTCCTAATGGTCTGAGAAGCTAGTTGATACTTACTAAGCTCAACTTAGTCTGTTACAAGACCTCAAATGTGTCACTCAGTAAGGATCGAACTCACTACAGTGGTAATGGTTTGGTAGGATAGTTTTCTAACTATTAGCGTTTGGTTGGTATTTACTAAGCTGAAATTAGTGTGTTGTAGACCCTAAGTATGGCACCCAGTGAGGATCGAAATATCTACATCAATGGTCACCGTAACTACCGTATTTGATGGTACCCACGGGCATATAAAACACACCTATTTCAGCACGGGTAAATATTTAATGTTATCGAAATATATTAGCTACAATATATCAGTAAGGAACTTGGACAAACCATGCAACTAAGAAAGCAGGAAAAATCTTTTTAATAAAAAATACTGCTGTAATTTTCAAGAGCAAACAAAAGCAACTGAGCTCTACTCCAACTTTGCATATAAAACCCGGGCATTGTTCTCACTAAGCTGTTCGCACACACGCTTTGCAATCAGCGCACAAACGATTTCAAATTCTGGCGATAGCTTACTGAGTTTTTAGTGAAAAATATTGATTTATTATGTCGAATTCAAAAGTGCGCACCTACTTTTGTCATAGGAAAAAAATATATATATCCAGCATGGAATCTTTGTGCACACTGATTACAAATAATCAGAGGGAGCATTGCACACGGGGGATCTTTTGGGGAGAAAAGTGGCTCCTATATGCAATCAAATACGGTAACTTAGTAACTCCACGATGAGCCACTCGGCACCCTCTACATACCCAGTCTGTTTGGCTTACGCCAGGTGCGAGATAATCGGCTAAATAATATTTTCAACGCTATTAGATAAAATTTACAATAACCGGATGTTGTAAACGTCGAAGGTAGCGTGTGCTTAGTGGCGAACCGACCTCAATACGTCATACAGAGAGCATGATAAGCTATATCTATCTAGGAGGACTTCGAAATAAAAATCAGACGACGGGAAATAAATAAATACGCCGACAGTCGGGGGAAGTAGGGTGGAGTGCCTTTGACCCCCAAACAAACAAAAGAGTTGTATCAAGGGAAATTCGGAGAAAATTCGTGGAAAGAGAAAATGTTATTCTCAATTAAGTAGGACAAACGTTAGCAAGCTAATATCGCAAACCATTGATACTGTAGTGAGTTCGATCTTAACTGAGTGCTCCTCACATGTAACTTTGTGCCAGACTAAGATAAGCTTAGTAAATATATA
>VCCN01003439.1:5570226-5590567 GCA_006491835.1 Architeuthis dux | reverse complement strand
AATGTAAACTTATTATTATTCTCTCAACTGACGAATAAAATGGATGAAACAAATTTGTATTGAGAATACATATGATTCCATTGAGAAATAAGAAAAAAGATTTGCTGTGTGGAAATGTTTCTTTTGAAAAAAAAAATATCGCGTGTGTGCAAAGTAATTTTGTGAATCTTCCGAAAGATCGCTGTCAGGTTTACATGTAAAATTGAGTAAAAAAAAAAATTTTAGAAAAAATAATCTAAATAGCAATTTATGACATCTAGACGCAAACTAAATCTAGATGAGAAACATCTAAAAATATCTAGAAAAGTAAGTTAAGTCAGACATCACCACGGAAGGAGGCCGAACCCGGGTTTTCTTTGTTCATGCATTATTCTGGGGTCTACAAAGTCTGTCTGGAAAGTTTCCGGCCAATTAATATTAACGAAAAGATAGCCTACCTATGGGGATGGTGCCCTAGCCCCTTCAAAATACTCCCCTTGGGACCGCACACTCTTATCTCAGATAAAAAGCAGTCTGCAAAGTCCTCTTTCGGTATCGCCATCAGCTGCCTCGTAATGTTCTCGTCGACGCTCTGAAATCTCTTTGGGAGCTAAATCTGGACTGTTGGGATGTTCTACCAAAAAAACGCTACACTGGACTATACATAAGCTCACTCAACGGTGTCTCACTGTCGACTGAATAACCCCACGCGAGAGTGCATGCTCAAGCATGCACAGTAAGATCCCTTCTGAGTGGTTGTCAATTTACATTAAAGCTGCACCACCGGTTCTCGAGATATTCAAAATGGCTGGATTCTTTCCGGACAGACATCGTATTTACTTACGTATGTACGGGCTTTTACAGGTATATATATTGATAAATACTACTACAGCTTTAACAGACATTAATTAGTATCTGACGCTAGGCATATGTCGGACCGAACTATTGACGGATGTCAGGTCTGATTACAAATCTATCCGATTCAGCGTTTCTTCCTTGCTCTTTTTATTCCAGTTATTTTATTGTTAGGTTTCGTTGTTATTTTCTTTCACAGACAACAAATTGAAAGCCTTTCTCTTGTCTCGATCCCAACCGTTTCTTTCCAGCCTTTCCCGGCTTAATATGCATCGGAAATTAACAATTACTGACCGTGGTCAGTTGGCTTGGCAAATAGGCCCGCGGTTGGAAGCAAACAGGCCATTGACCGGCCAATACGAGACACTGATAGACTTACAATGCGTTTTTTTTAATTTCCTGGGAAATGCCATATTCAAATTAGTCAATGACGTCAAGTCCGCCATATTGGAAAAGGTTTCTCTTTTTGTTAGACGGTCTTTTTCTCTTTTTCTCTTCTGTTTCTTTCCTTTTCTCATCTTCTTTTTTCATCCACAAGCTTCCTTTCTTTCTTTCCTTCTTTCTTTCTCAGAATTGTCTTTCTTTCTCTTACACTTTCTGAGATTTTGACTTTTTTCTTTTTTGCTTTCTTTCTTTTTTCTTTCTTCCTCAAATTTTGTTTCTTTCTTCCACACATTTTTTCTTTATTTCCTTCTTTCTTTTTCCTTTTTCAGATTCTTCTTTTTTTCGCGTTCTCGGATTTTCTGATGTTGTCGTCTTTGTTTCTGTTTCCCTTTCTTTCTTTTTTTTCTTTCTTACGTTCTCAAAATTTGTTTTCTTTCTTACGTTCTCAAAATTTGTTTTCTTTCTTTCGTTCTCAAAATTTGTTTTCTTTCTTTCGTTCTCACATAACACCAGATAACCTAACCTAGCAGCTCTGTGAATTAAACACTCTTTTGATAAAAATAAATGTTTTAATAAAGTTTAGAAAAAATGCATTCGAGTTTCATTCTTAAATAACACACGAAAAAGAGCCTCACAAAGTTTTAAGCTGATAAATTAGGCCTATTTTTTCAAACGAAGAGAATTATCGCAAAGGTAAGTTAGTTAATATTTAATCTGACAGTTAATCTTCATTTTGAAAGTGTTTAATTGTTTTCGGCTTAAATCAGAACAGGGCCGGGTTAAGCTAGTGCGGGGCATCTAGCATATGTTACAGAGGGGCCCCAAATTAAGAAAATACGCATAAATATTAAAACATATTTTTACTTGCAAAATATTTTTTTTTAATTTGCTATCCAGCCAGATAACACGACAAATATGTCTGACATTTCGGTAATAGTATTACTTTGTTTTCGTTTTGATTTTTGTGCAGTGGCTATGCCTTCAGTTTCAAATACATTTATGTGTCGTTTATTACTGTATTACAAAATAACCCCAATTAAAGGTGGTAATTGTCGGATATCGCTAACCTTAAACACCTAGTCATTCATAAACGTTAACGGCAGTATATTACTATAGTAATAGAGCAAGTGCAGAATCAATGAATAGGAATTGATAGCTTGCAAGCATTTAGCGCGGGGCCCTGGAAATTGCGGAGCCCGTAGCATACGCTGCTTTTACTACATAGTTAATCTGGCACTGAACCAGAACTGTTATTCAGGAACAAATGTATATACACCTTTTGGATAGCTGGTATCTCTAGATAGAACACATTTTTTATGCTGATGGCATAGGAAATATTTGAAGTAGGAATCGTTTGGATTATTTCAATCATCGATTCGTCCAATACTTCTGGCCTATCTTGTACGTACAAATATACATATATACAATATACAATTTGTTTGTTAATACCAGCTATACCAGTAATTCTCAAACGGGATGCAATTGGCTCCCTGGGAAGGAATTTCCTATGGGGGGGAATTCTAGCCAGGGGAGGAATTCTAGCCAGGTAAGGAATTAGGGAGGAACATACAATGGAGAGTATAATGGTAAAAGAATTACTAGATGACAATTCAAAACCGGGGATGAATTGAGAAAATCTGGGATCGCAAGAGGAGAAATTTGACCTTGGAGAGAAACATTGAGCTATACTAAATAAAGTGTGGAAAGCATTTCGTGTAGTATGTGTTTAAATAACGCTTCATTTCCATAAAACACAGTGTTATGAAGTTATCAAGCCGATGAACTGTGTAGACAAGGGATCGCCAACCCTTAAACCATCGACCCCTTCACTGAATCCTTGATCCCCAGACAGGGCTGCCAAAAGAAATTGATCAAACTCACCAATACCAAAGCCCAAAACGTACCAAATCTTCCGAAAACGTACCAAATCCATAGTATATAATTATATATCAACCGATAGGACAATTATAAGTCAGTATATCACATTTAGGGAAATCTTAAACAGAATATAAAATAAATACACAATAAAAACTAATTATATATAAATCAGAAATGTGCATCAGTAAGTTGCATTTTATGTATTTTCTATTTTTCATACGAATGTCAGCTGTTGATCTCAAAAGTTCAGTAGATCCCCTCCTGGCGTTTATCGATCCCCTTCTGACTCCCAGGAATTTATCGACCCCTTGGATAGTCCCATCGACCCCCACGGGTCAATATTGACAACTTTGGTGTAGACATTTTTCTGGGGACATGTTTTCCAATCGAAGAAAATTACAAATACAAGAGGAAGGTTAATTGATGATTATTACATTTACCGTATATTTTAAAATTTAATTGAGTATAAGACGGGTTTGGAATTTAGCATAACATTTAAGAAAATTGACTCGAATATAAGCCAAGTCCGTTATCTTGCCATAACGTCGTCATGATAGATATCCCCTTCTTATGAATACATCGTTTATGGCTGTCACCAAATCATGAATTTCATCAGTGATGACGAATATAACTAAAAATCTTTGACTGATCTGAGTATAAGCCGAACTGCTTTGGGCCTTTTTTAGTAATGAAAATTGTCTTATATTCAAGAATATACGGTATTCTTTATTCATCACAAGACACCACGACGAGAATTCGCAACTCGACACAACGACGCATCATACTGAGTACGCGCATATCATTGTATTAACTGTTATGAATTAATTATGCTATATAATGAAGTGAATGAATAAAAGTAAAAAATGAAACAAAAATGAGTTCGATAATATCAATTCTCCCGAAAATCTGCCATGACATTTAGAAGCATTCAGAAGTTATGGAACATACTAGACAATGTAAACATTGGACAAAATCGTTCTGATTAGACAATCCTCTCTCTCGAAAATCTACCATGATATTTAGAAGTGAGTTAGCTCAAGTCAATGTTCAGAGGCAAGCGAAGGACATTTAGGAATATTGGTTTACCTTTCCTCTTCCACTAAGAGTCAACCAGAACATAGTAGTAAAGAGAAAATTGTTCAAAATGACACTTCAGTGTAAAGAGTGAAATTAATTACACCAAGCATTGGTAGTAATACAGATTTCATATAACCAAAGCGTCCTCCCAATAGCCATCTATGGAGCTGAAACATGGAACCTGTCCAACAGATTGGCTTCCAAACCATGCAAACGCGCACAGGAGACGATCGTGCTTGGCATCACATGGAGATATCACAGGACGGCACAGTATATTAGAGAAAACAGGATTAAGAGATATCATAAAATCCATTAATTAATAATCCATTAGCAATGTGCATGCTATGTTGCATGAGTGTCAGACAACCGCTGGACATCACGACTCACAACGTGGATCCCCCCAGAGATCATATAGAAAAACTGTGGCCGCAAAAATAAGATGGCATGACGATTTAGACAGGTTCAGGAGATATTGGCGCCGCGACGCTGATGATGATGACAACAGTTAACAAAAATAAAGAGAATTAATTTTCAGGAGCTCAAAACTTTCTTGGACAAAATGTTGAATAAGAGGCTCATTAAACCGTTTTTTTGGAAAAAGGGATGATCAATGAATAAGTTACTGCTCCATCACTAAAAAAAGTCCGAATTTTCAAAAAACAAGCATAAACTCTGGCAGACCAACGGACCAATTTTTATAAGCCTATGCTAAATTGGTCCGTTAGTTTTGGGGAGGGATTTTTTAAAAAAGGGTTTTTTGTAGACATAATAAAAAGTAAATGTTTAAATTGTCAGCCCACTAACTCCATTGATGCGGTTTGTACGCATGACACATGCGTGGCCAGCCAGCCAGCCAGAATCACTTAAAAACTGAAGAAACCGTTTTGGTTTGACGGTTTCTAAAAAATCTCTAAAGACATCATCCGGTCACGAGGACACATCACTAATGAATATTGTATTAATTGTTAGGTCAGTGGGCAGTCGACCAGTAGACCAGCTGGAATAACAAATACTCTGAACAGAATGAAAGATAGAAAAGCGAAATTGAGAAAGAAAGAGAAAATGAAAGAAGACAGAAAGAAAGAAAGAAGAAAAAGAGAAAGAAAGGAAGAAAAAATGAAAGAAGAAAGACGAGAAAAATAAAAACGAACACAGGAGATAACTGAAGGGAAGGGAAGAGAATACGAGAGGAAGAAAGAAGAGGAATGAAAAAATGAATGAGAGAGAGAAAAAGATAAGAACGAAAGAATGAAAGCGAGAGAGTAACGAAAGAAGAAAAGAGAGATAAGAACGAAAGATAGTGAAAGAAGAAAATAAAGAGTGAGAGAGGAGAGAAACGAAAAAAGAAAGAAAAAAAGAAGAATGAAAGAAGAAAAACGAAAGAGAAGTTGAACGAAAGAAGAAGACAGAGAAAGAGGAAAGGAAAAAGAAGAAATTATTTCAAAGAAATGAAGACAATGAAAAGAGAGAGAGGGTGAAAGAGAGAGAGAGGTGGGGGGGAGAAATGAAAGTGAGATGAGAAAAAATTGTGAAGGAAAACGGGGATTGCTAAATAAAGGACTATGAATAAAAAAGGAGATAAAATTGAAAAAGAAAAATATGAGAAAGAAAACAAAAATCTGTGAAAGAAAGAAAGACAGAAAGAAAGAGAGAAAGAAAGAGAGAAAGAAAGAGAGAAAGAAGAATAATGCTAAGTAAGCAAAAGAAGAGAAAGAAAGAATGTCATAATGAAACGTTGTTAATAAAAATATGTAGACATTACAAAAAAATAACGAAAAATGAAAATGGAAGAATATATATTTAAAGAAAACGGAAGGCAGAAAAGGTCACTTCCGGTGCCTTAGATCCCATGCCTGATTAATTGAGTGGAAAAAAACATTGATGGACCAAAAGATGGCGCCATTTTGAAAAAGAACGCCATCTACCATTTGTCTTTCTCATTCAAGAGACAGCACTATCGTTCGTTGGTCGAAAACATTTGTAATCAAAGCTCCTGACCTTTGGCTATCGTCTAATTAAACAAGGAATGGCCAGAGGCGGCGTTCCTCTAGAGCGAGGTCAGAAGTGTAGGTCGATCCTAGTTGACCCCAATAAATAATTAGATTAATATCGATCTGTTTTTTAGATAGCGGAGAAGAACGTGTTGCACTTTTAGAAGATGGATCACTAGGTTACCAGCACTGAAGGATTGTGCTGTGCGTTTAACCTTTCCCCTAACAGTGCAGGGTTGTTGAGGTACCACAGATGATCTGATCATGGGCGTGTCAAGAGCGAGAACGGAACCAGAATTGTCCGTCTCCTACATTGGTTATCAAAGACCTGACTGCCCTACTATTTACTTACTTAACTATGGGAGAACAGATATATGCATGTCTTTCCCACGTGATCACCAACTGCCTCAGTCGGAGTTTGAACTCGGTTCGCCGATTCCATTCTCAGTGCCGTTAGCCGAGCGGCCACCCCGCTTAACCGTTCGGCCAATCTGCAGCGCTTAGAATAATGAAATAAAGACTGCAACATATTTTCCAATGTTAGGATGCAGACGCTGGTTACCTTGAATTGATCCTTGGTAATCAAAACGGGCCGTGGCGCGAATAAAGACTCTTTCTCCTCACTCCTATTTTAAGTATTAGTAAAATTACATGATATTAGAAACCGTCAATAAAAACTGTCAACAACACTGTCAACAAGGGTTTCTTCAGTTTTCAAGTGAGTCTGGCTGGATAGCTGGCTTGCTATCTATATATGTATCACGTGTACAAGCCACACCAATGCATATAGGGCTGAAAACTTAAATATTTGCTCCTTATCATGTTTAAGACCCCCCCAATAGGTTAATTTATGTATTGATTACTCCCGTTTGTCCAATGTTTTAATTGATCACCTCCAACACGGCATGCTGTCAAAAGACGTTGGTCACGTGACGGTTTCTGTTGCTTTTACTCTCAAGACATTGAATAGCCGCAAGGAATCTACATATTCTAATGGTTCCCTATTACGACGTTTGGGTGTCTAACGCAGTGCTAAGCTTAGCAATCCTTTCTAGAGTAGTGAGTTCGATCCTTACTAGGGGTCCAACTATTGTGGAATTTTGCCAGGCTAAGCTAAGCTTGTGAATAAAATTGTGGATTGTGGATCAATGGTAAACAGTCTCCCCTGACATACGCATTGCACTTGTGACCTTCCAGTGAATTTGGTGAATTTCATCAGCACTTTCTGTGTCATGTTTTCGAGACCTACAATTCATCATTTGTTCTGTTTTTTGTTGCTATTGATATCTATGCTTGATCTGCTGATCGAATTATGTATGCTGCTTCTTCCAAACGTCTTATGCCCAAATGCTGTTCTCGTCTATTGTTTTTGCCTTCCTTCCATGGAGTTTGGTGTGCCACATCTTCACCAAACATAACGATATTTGTTCAGGTTAAAGAAAGTGTTGGATTAACCATTAGGCTGAGAAAGCTTAAGCCTAGGGAGCCGGAAGGGTGAGGACCATAGAGCAAACAAATGGTATGATCAAGAGTAGACGTGAGTATGTTGAATGATATTTCATTACCTTTCCTGTTTCATGTTTAAAAATGCTATTTTGTTTTCTAAATTAGCCTCCAAACATATAAACATTTAGAAGTAATGCTTTAAGGACTTCGTACTGCAGCATATAGTATATTATACATAGTACAATGATATAAGTTACTAGCTGAAGTACCCGTCTACGCCGGTTTAAATATTTAAGGAGTAAAAAGAGGACTAAAAAAGATTTTCCTTCACTTTTGACCACTTAAAGGAGGAAAAAGGTCTCCCTTGACTTTTGACCCCTTAAAGGAGGACAAAGTTCTCCCTTGACTTTTGACCCCTTAAAGGAGGAAAAAGGTCTCCCTTGACTTTTGACCCCTTAAAGGAGGAAAAGGGTCTCCCTTCATGTTTGACTCCTTAAATGGGGGGAAATTTCCCTTCACGTTTGACCCATCAAGAGGGGAAGGTTTTCATTCACTTTTAAATCCTTAAATGGGAGAATATTTCCTTTCACTTTTGACCCCTTAAAGGAGAAAAGGTTTCCTTTACTTTCGACCCATTAAAGAATTATATCTAAGCATATAACATAAGAACATATGTATATTGAACGGAAAGTAAGGATCCAGTTTAGCATTATAGTTACATTGTAAATAGAACCCCCCCTAAAACCCGTACAAACTGTTTTCTCACAGAAGTTTCTACTTTAAAACCTTCCCATAGGTCCATTGAGTATGCATGCCAAATTTGGTTGTTTAGGTGGATTCTATAGCGTGACAGACAGACAAACAGACTGGCACTGTTGTGACACCTCTCACCCATATATCCAGATTTAATGTGACAAAACATAGTTCTACGATATAAGTTATTTAACATGACTTAACGTCACTTTCTTCTATTCAAAGAAGGGTGGGCTGGGGTGCAACGCCAGGGGGAGCCTTACTGAAGTTCAGTCTCGGGCCCGGGTGGTAAATAATCCGTAACTGAGTAAAGATTGGCGTGACTATTTAGACAGGTTCAGAAGATATTGGTGCCACGACGCCCGCGATAGAGAGATCTGGCGAATCTTGGGAAAGGTCTATGTCCAACGACGGACGTTAAAAGGGTGCTGCTGCTGTTGCTGTTGCTGCTGATGATGAGGAGGATGAGGATGATGATGATGAAACATCAACTTTTGCAAGGTGGCCGTTACCACAAGCAACTAGGGTTGCCAGATGTCTTTTGCCGTACAAGACCAAATTTGTATGGTCTTAGAACCAAATTAAGTAGCTTCAGTACCAAAATAATCATATAACTTAAAATGCATCATCAGATCTAAATTGGTATGGTCTTAGAACCGAATTAAGTAGCTTCAGAACCAAAATAATCAAATAACTCAAAATCCATCATCAGACTAAGCTTGCAGGAAGAATAGATTAAAATATGTTTGTATCTGTTGTTTATGTATATTTATGTCGTATCATATCATGTGCCGTGAGGGACTGTCATCTTTTGTAAATTTCCCTTAGTACCAAATTGTTATTTTCAGAACGAAATAGCTTTGCTCAGTACCAAATTTGCCCAATTTCGGTCTTGAAAAATACCAAATGGCAACCCTGCAAGCAGCTAATTTGATAAAGAATAAAATTGTAAGAATTCAAGCCCCCATCCCCACCACCACCACACCATCGTCAAATAAAGGAAAAGATGTCTAGAGAGGAAGTTGTTTTAAAAATTCAATACGGCCTTGCTTCATTCGACCATTATGATCTACCATCATTAATCAGAGAGGAACCGGAAACGCTTTTTCAGGCGGGAAACACACACACACACACACACACACACACATTTATATATGTATATATATATTCATACACACACACACATATATATTTACATACGCGTATATGTATATACACAATATGTGCAAACACATATACACATGCACACACGTATATGCTCGGACATATATACATACACACACATATATATATATATATACATATATATTCACATACATACACATTCACAGATATATATTCACACACGCATACATGTATATACACAATACGTACATACATATACAAAACATAAACATATATACATATATATATAAAGATAGATATATATATATATATATAAAGATATATATGTGTGTGTGTGTGTGTATACACCAACCACATATACATATAATGTATTTGTTTGCTTTTTATTTGTGATTTTCCCTTCTTGCAATCAATGTAGATCTGGCGAATTATTAATTCATGAAAACTTGGGCCAAATGATGTTCCCTATTGAATTAAGGCCAATAATACGAAATATCGTTGTGCTAAAAAACAAGACCCATAAGTTCGACCACGCATCCACCATCCGTGGTAGTAGTAGCAGGAGGAGGAGGAGTAGGAGGAGGAAGAGGAAGATGCGGATGGTTCACCCGAACGTCTGGAGCAAGTTTCAGATCAGTCCAACATGATATGGCTGAGAAAATTGATATTTAACATTACTAGTTGTGGTGGTAATAGTAGCAGGAGGAGAAGAAGGAGGAAGATCAGGATAGTCCATCTGAAAGTCTCGTCCAAGTTTCTGAGCGGCTGAGAAAATTGATTGTTTGTAAATTAATGATATTTTCTTTGCCGATAATATTTGATTAATTCATTCGAGTATTAAATTGTAGATAACTATTAAAGAATAATAATCGACTGTGTGATAAATCATGCTTAATCTTGGTATTTCTGAAAACCGAATTTAATTATTCTGCATTTTATATACAATATATGCAAATGAGTTATCCTGACCAAGATGTCGATTACATGTTTTTAGTTATATAATGCCATGAAGTCGTCCAGAACATCAACTTGCAGCACATTCTGCAGTAGCTTGCGCAGAGGCTCTACCGACGCTGAAGATTTTCCGAGGCGTGCGCAATAGCTTCTGCGAAGTTCTGAAAAGCATTGCCCGGGATTCGTCCTGAGACCACAGTTCATCTTGCCCAGGATTAAGTCGAGCCAGCCGTAATGTCTCCGTGACATTAGTAGCGGGGACAAAGGAAATGTTTAGAACTGCCTGCACGTACGCGTGCGGGACCCCACACTAAAATCGACATTGTCTCAAAATTTGCTGTCGTGGAGGAAGTAGCTTTGCGCCGGTGCAAGGTTGAGACTGAGGCTCGGTATTGCTAAGCGCAGAGGTCTAGGATTCGTCCTGTGACCTCTAAAGAATTACCTTGCCCATTCTCGGGGGATCAGTAATCCCCGGGGCACCTCCCCATTGCACTAAATAGGGAGGGTCAGGCTCTTCCTGACGACTTCGCGACAATAGTTGCGGGGACTGGAGCAATCTTTTGAACTTCCCGTATTCGGGACCCCACATTAAACCGACCTTATATCACATCTCGCTCTCGTGTTGAAGCGGGTAGATGCTATCTAATTGCAGTATATATACTAAAATTAGAATGATACAGAGATTGTATATTCCATAGAGTAATAATAATCCTAACGTAAGGAAATGTAACCAAAACTAAGTGGAGATGTCCATTTTATGGACAGAGAAACAAACAGAAAATAATCACACTGTTCATCATATGTACTAGCTGGGACGGGTATTCGTCTTAGTAATTTTCAGTAACCTACTTTGTATCTGAATGTTATATTTTACACGATTGCAAATGATTGGTATTCGAGGTCAAATTAAACCAGGATCTTTAATGTTTTCTTTGTTTTTGTTTTTTTGCAACTTCCCAAGATTGGTGTAACACAATCTTTATTAACCTATTTAACTTAAGTTTAGTTAATTTAAAATACTGGTTTTTAAATCGTAAATTAATTGAGTCGAGATATCATTTAAAATTACATACAGAATTTGTTATTTTTCACCATGCAAATATTTTAACCCAGAGAATATGCAAGTTCTTTTTCTTTTGTAATTTATTATGTTTATTTTGATATTTGGCCTATCCCTGTCTAGATGATGCATCTTACTTTCCACCTTCATCATGTTACTATAATTTATCAAATGTCCGTCCAAGACCAGCCATAGCTATGGCCACCACATTTTCTGTGGTTTCTAAAGGACTGGACCGTGTTTTTCGCATATTGGTTTTCTTTTAAATTTGCTGTCTGCGTTCCATGTATCTATCCATCTAGACAATTCTAAAAGTCTGTATGTGTATGTGATGTAAAGTAGCCAAATGCACCATTGTAGCCAGTGTTATAGAATTAAGGTACCTAAGGTACACTTGAAAAAAAAGGTTTTGATCTCTCATTACGACTAAAGGCCCCATTTAAGCCTTTCGCAGGGACTAGCTGGAAACCCCACCCGAAGGGCGGATTTCAACGAGTAAAACTAAAGCATCTTGGCCTTTTTCATTAGTCCCCACCAAATGTTAACGTCCATAATTTTAAAATACGAAAGCCTGAAACGAAAAATATGTTTAAATTGTATTTTCTTTTTCGCACCGACTAGAAACTCAATTCGTGTTAGTTTGGTGTCAAATTTTAACAGCAATTCGATCTTGGACAACCAAAACATCTAAAATATATATCTTTTTATTAATAGTTGGGTTCCATATGAGTCAAGTTGTCAGATTTTTGCAGCTTTGCCCGAAGAAGAGGATAATGCTGTCAAAAGTTTGGAATAAGAAACAAAATTAGTAATATAGAGCATGGCATTTCGGGACCTTTTCGTTGGTACAAGAAGGAATTTACATAACTAGTGGGAATTGATGTTAAGTTTATTTCATTAGCCCCCCTTCCCCCAGGGTTAGGGTTTTCTTTTTCTTTGGTGGGGACTAATAAAAAGACCCAGCATTTTGGGTCTTTTTTCGAAGAGAAAATGTAAATGCAACTTAATCTTTTTTCTTTTTTCTTTTGAAAGCTTCCGTACTTTAAAATTATTAGCTTTTGGTGCGGACTAACAAAAAAACACCCAAACCTGAAGTAAGCTTTCAAGAACGACTTTTTTTCTTGGAAAAATATCATTTTTTACAAATTTCAGCCTTTAAATTCCGTTGTTGGACATACCCTGCCAGGCTGGCCCATCACGTGTTAGCAGGGGAGAAGAGATGGATACATGCCTTTCCCAAGGGCATTAGTGCAAAGTGAGCGCAAACTGTTTCAGCTGGAGTTTGAACTCGGCTAAGCGTCAACCACTCGGCCATACGCACTTCCGGTGGTCTAAAAAGTATCCGTACTTACGGCTGATCCACTTTTTCTGGTTCGTCCATTGTTTTTGTCTCGAAGACAATAATATGTGGGGACGACCTATTTCCAACAACGGACTTTGAAGGCTGATAAAGTTTTAAAAAAATATTAGTAAACATCAAGAAGGTGGGGGGGGGGAATAATAAATAAATAGTGCTCTTACTACGCTGGCTAAGGCATCAGCCGTCCGTGTCCGGGCATCATATATCACAAGTTTTCTCCACACTCCTCTGTCTCGGCTAGAATTCGAAGTTCTTCTAGGCTTTGGTGATTTGCGACAATTGACTTAGAGGTGACAAACACTCGAAGAGGCGTCGCTCACTTCACCCGTTATTTTACCCATAACTTGGTGGGAGAGATGTATCCACGCCTTTCTCAATCGCATTAGTGAATGCGGATTGTCTCAGTCGGAGTTTGAACTAGGCTTGCCGATTCCAATGTCAGTGATACTAACCGCTTGGTCATCGGCACCTCAATTCACTCGAAGAAGAGCCTTTCAAAAAGGTATTTCTTTCTTTGCAATTGCAGACAATCTCCACCCACCCCGTCCGTTCACCACCGGGCAGTGCAGCCCCAGCACCAGCCCCGAACCTCGGCTTCCAGATTTAGATATCGATGTTCGCTGTTGTCAGCCGGCGTCCATGTTGCACGGTCAATACTGACCGACATAGCCACATCCAGGGGTACCGAATTCGCTTGACCCCCACAGACCTAGTTTACTTTTGGAAAAATGACTCATTACTGCCCTTCACAACAGCGATTTTCGGCGCTCGCTCCCGAACTTGGAACCTCTGTCGGCGCTCCCCCACCCAATTTCCTCTATTTGACTAACTGGGTTATTATTGATTGTTTTTTTGACTTCTTTCAAATATTTTTTTCTTCTTCAACATCAACAGCATTCTTTTTCTTTTCTATTGTTTTCTTTCGCGGTTCGCCTCCTCGCCTCCTCGTCTCTTCTTCTTTCTATCCGACACTCCACCTCCTCTTCCTGTTTCTTCTTATCCTCCTCCTCCCCCTCCTTCTTTTCCTTCTTATCCTCCTCCTCTTTCACCCCATTTATCTTTTTTCCTTCTTCCACTCTTCTGCTTTATCTTCTTCGTCCCCGTCTTCCTGAATCCTCGCTCCTTCCAAACATGACATCTCCTTCATCTCTTATTCTCTCATTTCGACTATTCATTTTTCTTCTTGCACGCAACTCCTCCTTCTCCTCCTCCTCCTCCTCCTCCTCCTCCTTCTTCTTCTTCTTCTTCTTCTTCTTCTTCTTCTAACCGTGTATAGAAAGTTAAAGAGTTACTTATCTATTTAGATTGTTTTGAATTAGTGGTTAGTTACTCTAATGAACTAAATAAGGGGCCAATGTTTTCCATCTATCACGAGTGGTAAATATAGTTTCCTTGTGTATATGGATACGAGGTTATAACTTTATCTTATTTTAAACGACGACGAGTCAAAAGCATTTCGTTCATCTACACATCGTTATTTTACAAAAAATACGAGGCTAGTTGTGAAGGGAAGTGGCATTTTCTCTGGAGTAAAAACTACCCCATTTGACCACCGCCCCTAAATGTCTGAAAAGGTAAACGCAACCTTCGTTGTCCAGCCCCGCATTGGCCAGAACTTGAGGAGTAGTTTTTAAAAACGGGGTGATAAATGAGAGGAATTCAGGGAAACGCTGTTTTAAAAAAATATTCCCTGCTGAGATGCGGGGAGAGGTCTTATATGCCATCAAATGCAGCAGTTTTCGTTTACGTGTTAATATTTACAGAAAAAGAGTCTAATACAGCCCTATACTACAGGGGTCACCGGGTTAGATTACATAGTAACAAGTCATCTCCTTCACATCTCCGTTGACTAGCCATTCTGTCAATTCTGGCAATCCTGCTCTCCACTATAAGCGTCATTGATAGCGCTCATTTGTTTCTTGATATTAGTGTTAGTAAAGAATTTCCGGGGGTGAGGATGGCCTAACGGTTAACAGCACGGGAACTGGAATCGCCGAACCGAGTTCAAATTCCGACTGAGAAAGTTGGTGTTCAATTCGTACCAGTACACTTCTTACCAATGCCGAGCTATGAGTAAATAGCAGGATATACTGGGATCTCTAGCTTTGACCTTCCCCTAGGAATGGGTAAATAGTAGGGTAGACTGGGATCTCTAGCTTTGACCTTTCCCTAGGAATGGGTAAATAGTAGGGTAGACTGGGATCTCTAGCTTTGACCTTCCCCTAGGAATGGGTAAATAGTAGGGTAGAATGGGATCTCTACCCTTGGTTGGCAACCAGTCTAGGAGACGGACAATTCTGATTCCAAACCTGGAGTGGCAACTATAAGTTAAATTGATTCATCTTCTTCCAATAGGTCAGGTCAAGGGTTACTCATTGCTGGTGGTACCATGTAACCCAATATAGCCTGTCGCGTGTTACTTGGAGAAGAGATGGGCGCCGCTAAAGAACTACCATTGCCCTGAGAAGTGACATGAAAGGCAAAGTACTCAGCATGGCACCCCAACGATCTATTAGGTCATGGGTTGAACTCGGCTGAACTGAAAGAATTTCAATGTTTCAGTCATTATACCAATCACAGTTTTCTTTCCAATACCATAAGGATATTTAATACGCTTAGCTTAGTCTGACTCAAGGCCACAGGCATAGAGCTCCCAGTGAGGATCGAAATCACTACGCTAGCGAATTTGTCCGTGGGACGAAATCTCTAAACATCGGGACACGGTAGGCGCCTAAAATATAAGTATTTACTAAGTATAGCTTTATCTGGCACAAGGCCACAAGTGTAGCTGTCGATGTTCACACTAATGCAATTTCCATGTCATGCCATCGGATGTTGTCTTTGAAACAAATTGTTAGCTTCACAATTTACAATACTTTTCTAATTAATTTCGGGACACTGATTGGTTAACGTGATTTCTATTGGAAATATTAGACATCGTACCAAATTACGTAAGTATATCATTAAGTCCGCAGCCTAATGATGAAAAAAGTATTTATTTTACACAACGCTTCTCCATTAATCACATAAATCAGTGAATCGGATAGTGATTCAAGACAATTCGTAGATGGTACTGGAGGCAGTGAAAGCAATGGTTGTCATGAAGCGGCTGACGAGATACCTTGTGAGAAATTTCTCTGTCCTGGGTCTTCTTACTGTGACAATGAATCGGATAGTGAGTCAAGACAATTTGTAGGTGGTGATGAAGGCAGTGGAAGCAATGATTTTCCTGGAGGGGTTGACGAGATATCTATATATCCGATAGGACTTCACACAAAAATATCCCGGCTCCCGAGTGGTTAAAAAACAATCCATTATATTTCATATAGAAATGTAGTCAAAATGTATTAATAGTTTACAATGCTTCATCTAATGATAATAACAATTCAAGATAATATTATTAGGTGTGTGCAAAAGTCTCCTAGTGAAAAACTGGTTTTCAACTGTCTATACAGTCTCTAGTTTTCAAAAAAAGATCAGTGAGAACCTTTGCACACACATAATACACCATTTGTTGCTTATCGTGAAAAATAAACTGGAGTCGACTTATACATGAGGTATATGACTCATTGGTGCTAAGTCAATAGTCTCTAGTAAAAATCGAGAGTCAATACATACACAAACTCGACTTATGTACGAATATCTGCAGTAATTCATCTATTTTTGTAAGAATCTTTAGAATAAGGTTGTATTTTTAAACCCTTTTCTGATATGCCGACTATACCGTTTCCTGGGTATTTTTTAATTTGCTCGCTGTATTTTTCTTTTTGATCGCTGTATTTTCTTAATTTGTTCGCGTAGTTTTTACTTTTCTAGCAGTAGTTTTTGATTTGTTTGTAGTAGTCTTTAATTTGCATGTCGCAGTCTTTGATTTGCTTGCTGCAATTTTTAAAATGTATAGACATTTTTACCGCATTGAGTTCTGACTTTAACGTTCATGGCTGGAAGAGCTTACACGGTGGGAGATAAGAATGGCAAAAGTGAAAGTGTTAAGCGAACTAATCTAGCAGACCAATATTATTGTGTAGTGAGTTCAATACTCACTGAGTGATCTACATTCTTTGCCTTGTGCAAGACTAACCTAAGCTTGGTAAATACCTCGGCACCTCGCCATGGGGTTTGCGATCGATCTAGTGGCGATCTAGTGGACCATTACCCTTGTGTAGTGAGTTCGGTCCTCACTAGGTGTCCCACGTTTGAGACCTTGTGCCAGATTAAGCTAAAGATCCTAAAACACATTGAGATGGTTAACGAGCTAGCAGTCTACCAGAACATTACTGTTTCAGTGAGTTACACCCTCACTGGCCTTATGTTCTCACCGAAGTTAAGCAGCGTCGAACCTGATCAGTACTTAGCTGACTTAGCTGACCGCCTAGGAACACCCGGTGCTTGTAAACAGCTTGTGGCCAATGCGTCTTCTCGATAGTCACCTATGGAGCTGAAACATGGAATCGAACCAAAACTAAGAACCCTGAGCAAGGTGCCCAAGAGAGGACCAAACTTAACATCACATGGAGAGTACACAATACAGCACAGTATATTAGAGAGAAAATACGAGTCAGAGAAAACTGAAATGGCAATGGGCAGGCCATGTTGCAAGAATGTCAGACAACTGCTGGACATCACGACTCAGAACGTGGATCTTGGGGAAGGACTATGTCAAACAGCGGACGTTAAAAGACTGTTGCTGCTGCTGCTGATGATGATGATGAAGTAAAGCTTCGTAAATAAACTCACTGGGTACCTCATAGTTTTGCTAAACTAAGCTAAATTTAATGGTTTCTTCCCTGTATTTTGACCTTGTGCCAGACTACGTTAATCTCAGTAAATATCTTTAAATACGGCAAACAGTTTATTGATGAAACTAGAGCATACTGATATACGTACTCATCACCTCCTTTTCCTTTCAACTGTTATTAGGTTGATATCTGTTATTAGGTTGAAATCTAGTGATAAAACCACTAGATTGGCAACTCTGTGGTGGAGGCGAGACAGACATAATACCCTTACTGAACACTTCAAGTTTGTGTATTTCGAAGAATTTACGCGACACACTTTGGAGAAAAGTATGTGCGCACCTTTGAATTCAAAATAATGAATTCATATTTTTTCAATAAAAACTCAGTAAGCTATCTACAGAATTTAAAATCATTTGTGCGCACATTAATTTCTTTTGTACGCAGATTACGAAACGTGTGCGCACGCACACACGCATACAACTGAGAGGGGTCTATGGTTACGGCATACTATTGTGCTGCGGCACACAGTTTGAGAACCAGTGAGCTAGAGAAATCGTTTGACCACTTATTTTATGATGATTTAAAAAACAATCTTGAACTTACTTTGTTAGAGTGAGTCATCTGGCTTTTGCCTTCCACCGTCTCAGTGGGGTTATTTTTGCGTGATGCAACCGTTGAGTCGGCGGATAGCAACAGCGAGTCGACGCTTTTATCAGGAACAGCGAAACTGGAACTTCTTGTTGGTTGGCAAGCGAGAAACATTGATTGTTCTTCGTCCTTTTTGTACATTTGAAAGACTTTTTGGTTTCTATCGGTTCTTTCTGTTTCTGTTATGGCTGAGTCGCTTCTGACATAATAGTTATTTTTACGATTTGCAACTCAAGTGATAGACAGAGATAAAGAGGGAGCGTGAAAGAGAGAGAGATAAAGAGAGGGGAGAAAAGTGAAAGAGGCAGAGAGCGAGACAGATACAGATAGAGATAGTTAGAGAGAAATAGAAGGAGGGAGATAAAGAAAAAGAGAGAGATAGAGAGAGATAGCGAGAGAAAGAGAAAGGAAGGGGAGAGAGAGGGAGATAAAGAGAGTGAGAGAAAGAAAGAGAATGAGATAGAGAAAAAGAGAGAAGAAGAGAAAGAAAAGAGTGAAAGAAAGATAAATAAAGAGATAAACACACAAGAGATAAAACAGGAGGTGGGGGGAAACTCCTATCAATGCTACGACCTAGGGGCCTTGCTGCTATTCGCGCCAACTCGGTCGACCATAGCATGTACACCCTCGGTTGAAAGGGTGGGGTTGGCCGTGCGCACGTCGCACTTCACCTTAAAACTCTATTGCACAGGCCTTTGGGCTATTCACGTACAACCCCCCCACCACATACACACACACACTTAGGACCTGAAAAGACATAGAAAGCCCTCCTTGAACCCCGTTCGCAGAGCCAAGCCATCATATATAATATGGTTTGGTTTCGTCTAAACACATAAATAAGAGTTGATTCTGTTAAGGCCTCGCATTTGCAATAAGATACAAGACTTCTTCGGTTGAATATGTCGTTTGACTATTAACTCGAAGTTTGGTACTGGTATTCGGACCGAAGGCGTCAGCGTAGGTTTACAACTGTCAGATAATAAAAACGAAGAAACGATTTTATTAGTAACACTGGTAAATTCTACTTATAGTACTATAAGATATAATTCTGTGTAAAACATAAATCCCTCTGAACATCTCTCATTAACAGTTATTAGTGAATAATTGACTTACATAGCACGTAATAAAACGAATAAACAGAACATAAAAACATTTCTGTAGGAAAGATCTTTAGTTTAAAAGCATTTTCCGTAGTAACATCTTAAATTCTTTAAGACTGTAAGACTTATATAAATATACACTTATATAAATATGAAACTTCTATATTAAAAGAGAAAACATATGTATTTTCTTTTCAGCAACATCTTTAGTGTTTGAAGATACCAAGCTTTATAGACTAACAAGCTGTTACTGATACCGCCTGTTCGGCTTTCTTTCTTCTATAAGATGTATATCACTCTACTTATTTAAAAGCTAATTGTTCTTTATACAGGTAATGAGTACTTTTTACAGATATCGTCACTACATATATCCGATTTACGGATTTATATTCTGAAATATTTTACCTTAAAATATTTCCTCGACTATCATTATGGTAGAGGTGATTTGACAATGTGGAAATGAAAGATCGAGAAAAGCGTGTTACGTCTCAAACATATTTATTATCATTATAAGATAAGCCTTGATGCATTTAGCCGAGTTTCATTCGGCGTCTTCAGAAGCTCTTTTGCAGTGCAGAAAACTCACATGTGTGCAGTCCAATTTCTCACATGTTTGTTTGAAATGTATACTGTGCTGGGAAAAGCAGAGAGAGTGTTGGTTGTAGGAGAGAGGGGGGGCGATAAGCCCTGGGTGTTTGGTTGAACAAGGGTCAGATCCTGGTTATCTATATTATCTATAGCTGGGTTTATGCCTAACAGACTTTCAGTGGGTGGAAGGTGTATGTGTGATTTATGTGTTTGTGTTCTTTCTTCTTCCTATGAGTGGGTGCCCATGTGTGTACATACAGATACATGCATACATATATAAGCATACATATAAATGCGTATCCACACACATATATACATATATAAATATATCCACACACACATGTAGACAAAAATAAACACATATATAGACACAGTAACACGCACAAACACACACACACACACAC
>VCCN01003439.1:5479823-5492958 GCA_006491835.1 Architeuthis dux | reverse complement strand
GACGTTGACGAGATCTGCAGAAGGAGAAGAAGCTTCTATTGGTTCGCCAATTCGTTGACGCAAATTTGTTTTGTTTTTCTTGGAAAAGACGAAAATCAATAGAAAAATAAAAACTTCACAATGGACATTTATTGTTTGTTTTTAGCTTTTACCATCAGTCTGAACAGAAATGAATATAATATTAAACAGGTCTGGTTAGTCACTCAATAGAAACCGTCGTGTGACCAACGTCTTTAGGCAACATCCCGTGTTAGGGATGATCAGTTAACAAATTAGAAAACATAATAAGGTCTTTTCATAATAATTACATTTTCTGCCCTCTAGCTTCGTCGGTGCGGCCTGTACGTGCGAAACATAGACAGATAGATAGATAAATAGATAGATAGATAGCCAGCACGCTAGCCAGCCAGACCAATTAAAAACTGAAGAAACCTATGTGGACATTTTCGGTGACAGTTTTGGTTGTCGGTTTCTAATATTCATATATGACATCCCGAAGTTGCTACGAAAACAAAAATCATATCTTGAAATACAACAGAGTTAAGCGAAACAATGATAATTATGGAAGCGCGCCCCGTCTTCCACTCTCTGCTACGTCACAGTCTACTGTACCTCGCAACATCCCAACTTTCGATGACTCAACCTCAACACATCATCATCATCATCATCATCATCATTTTTCTGGTCAGATAACGCTAAATATCATTCGCATGTAAATAAATGGTAAATGCTTCTTCGCTTAGCGACATTTCGGCTTACGAAAGGTTTTTATAGGAATGTCCTACTTTCAGAAGGCGGGGGGAACCTGTTTTTGTAAAAAGAAAACAGTTTGTTCATCCCGTTACTTTAAATCAAACTGATATATAAATTTAGCATTTCCCTAACGTGATTTGAAATGATCGGTAGGCGGCTCTCTTACCAACGGAGCCAAAGTAACAAGTCTTACAGATCAACGAAAATGTATGTTTTAAATACGCAAGGAAGTAGAATTAGGGGTGGAGTTTGACCCTGTAGCGGTCAGACTTGTCTGGTCCTGGTCTTGGTTGGTTGATGGATGCTGGACAGATGAATAAAGACTACTCTCACTGCTACTGCGATGTAACTTCCTGCCACTTCTGGTTGAGTGATGTTGGGAATGCTCGATTTGGTGAGTCAGATCGAAGTCGAAATCATTGAGTGCCACAGGAAGTGGAAGACAGGAGTTAAAGGAATAACCAGTAGTATTTTTGTTACAGTATCAATCTGATACAAATACATTCAGTGAAAACAATTGGTATCCACTCCAAACATTCTCCACAGATACAACAATGTGTCTGTATAATCGAGTGCATCTATGGTTTGACACCCAAAAATTGCTACAATAGGTTTCTCAACGATGTGTTGTAGTATCAAGTGTGCTCAATAACATATTAAAAGTATGACACAGTCTGACCACTGGACAGGTGTAATTTTCAACAGTGTTGCCAAATCCTTAGAATGCCCATTACTCATTCATTATGCCCCATAGACAATTTGTTCCAACGGTCTTCTGTAGTATCAAGTGTGCCCCATAATATATTAAAAGAATCTACCACCTGTTAACCACGGCAATGGTGTAATATCCAAGATAGCCGCCAAATCCTGAAAATGCCCATTTAGTCGAATGCATTTCGGAAGTATTGCTACAAAATGTTTCTGAACAGTTTTTCGTAGTATCGGGTGTGCTCAGTAACATACTAAAAGTCTACAAAAGGTTTCATAAGAGTTTTTTTGGAGTATCAGGTGTGTTCAATAACATACTAACAGTCTACCAAAGTCTGACCACTGGAAACGTGTAATTTTCAAGATGGTGTCCACGGCGGTCGCAAAATCCTTAAAAAGCCCATTCAGCGGTCGGACTGCGATAGACTTTTGATATGTTATCAAGCACATCTGATACTACAAAAAAGAAACGCTGGAAAAACTTGGCTATGATGAAAAATGAACGAGTAATGGGCATTTTAAGGATTTGGCGGCTATCTTGGACGCCATCTTGAAAATGTCACCTTTCCCGTGGTCAGACTGTGGCAGACTTTTAGTATGTTATTGAGCACACCAGATACAACTGGAAACCGTTGAGAGGCCTTTTGTAGCAATCTTTGGTGGGTAATGTGGGTTTTTCTCCCTAAATGCACTCGACTAGTGGTCGAATATAGCGGAGAAAGTAAACTAAACAGTTCATTTGATTGATTATAAACAATGTTTGTTTTATATTCCTGATTTTAAAATACTTTATATACTTGCATTTAAGTCAAACCACATAACCACATAAATATCACAAAGGCAGTAATAACTGAAATGAAAATACTAAGATAGATACAAACAGTTTTAGAGATGAATCTAATGAACCAAACACGGGAGTGAAACTGGTGCATTTAGCTCTTATTTATATTACTAGCAGGGAATCCCGGCGTCGCCCGGAGAAAAATAGTTTAACACACACCACGGTCGGGCCCGCGCACATTGTAAACAGAACCCCCTTCATAAAAGTTGAAGAATTGTTCTCAAAACTGAAGAAACAAAGAGAAAACAATCACACTGTTCATCGTATATACTAGCTGAATAACAGGAAATAGCTGGTATTCGTCTTAGTAATTATCAGTAACCTACTATGTTTTTTTAATTGTATATTTTACACCATAGCACATGATTGGTATTCGAGGTCAAATTAAACCAAGATTTTTAATGTTTTTTTGTTATTTTTTATTGCAAGTCAGACCAACTTTTCAAGATTGGTGTAACACAATCTTTATTAACTTACTAGCCCCCACCCCACCCCATTTTGCGACATGCGCGACTAAGTTAAGTTTAATTAATTTTGAAAAACGGTTTTTTAATCCCGAATTAATTTAGTCAAAATATCATTTCAAATTACACACAGAATTGTATAATGATTATGTAAATTTATTATTTCTCACCATGCAAAGATATCCCAGAGAAAATGTAAGTTTTTTTTCTTTTTGTAACTTATAATGTTTATTTCGATATATGGCCTATCACTGTGTAGATGATCTATCTTATTTTCCACCTTCATCATATTACTATAATTTATCGATTGTCCGTCCGTCTGTTTTAGGACCACGGGTCAAGCCTTCAGCAAGATGTTTTTGAAAACTTCGCCGCCAAAGAAGTTTTTAGTGGTGGGTTCAATTTACAATGTAAGTTTGTTCTAAATTGGTCCATTATTCGGTGTCCGGCTGCATTCCATACCTAAAGAAATTACTATTACTATTGATTTTCCAATGTCCGTCCGCCGCAAAAATCAAGAACAGCCACAGCTATGGCCAGCAAATCTTCTATTAGTTTTGATAACGTTTAACAAAATAATTTTGGGCCTGCGTTCGTGCTCTCCCCGACAATAATGATCTGATTTCCATGTATCTAAATAATAGTAAAAGTCTGATTCCGTTTATCTGTATGTGACGTCTAAGTAGCGGAAATAGTGCATTGTAGCCAGTGTTACAGAATGAAGGTACACCTGAAAAAACATTTTTGATCTGTCATTAGGCCCCACGGGCGGTATTTCCAGCTAGTTTTCTTAATGCATTTATGTGAACCTGGCGGGATGGCATAACTGATAGAAGCACGGGAAACGGGCTCGGCGAAACGAGTTCGAACTTCAGCTTCATACCGTGCTCTGTCCCATCGCCAAATATCTTTACCAAACATATCTCGTCACTGGCATACCACGACGGTTAGTGGAGAAGCGAGTGGGTGAATGAGAATCAATGTCTTGGCCAATTTGTATAACTATCTAACCGACCCAGTTAGTAAGAGCAAGAAGCTGTTACCGCCATAGCCCCGGAACACGAACTCGTTTTGCCCAGTTTAGTACCCGCGTCGTTAACCGTTACGTCATCTGGCGCCACCGATTTCAAATTTGTATGAATGAAATGAAAAGAAAATATTCAATCCAAGTCAGAATTGACTTTGTTTTTCTACAGCAGCAGTAGCAACAACAACAACAATTCTCACCTAATTCAGGAGAGTAAACTCTTCACTGTTTGTCTGTCCCGTCACATTAAAAAAACGATATTAAATTAACATGTCTGTACTGTGATTTGAAATCCAGACTAAGTGATCGGTAGGCTGCTCTCTTACCAACTCATCCAAACTGGCAAGTCTCATATATCTACGAAAATGTATGTAACAAATACGCAAAGGCTTATTTCATTCTAATAAATAAATACATTTATACTAAAGAAATATATTTTTGTAATAATTTTGCCTTTATTATATATCACAGCTTACCAAACAGGTGCGATATCTTAATCTGAACACTTAAATGTTAGTCCCATGTACCAATGTCATCATACTTATTATATACTTATTATCCTTTATTATGCCTATTATATACATATGTGCCCCCCAAAGTATATAATGTCCAGTTCGAGAGGGCCATCCCCGAGGCTGCATTTTGCTAGGGTCAAGTTCATTGCCTGATCCCCGAGGCGTCCTAAAAAGGAAAGTGTCGATGGAACTAAACAATTTCTGGAATCACCCACACATATTCGTGAGGGTCCCCACTTTAACTCTGCCTTGTGTCACATTTCATCTCCGTTGGGAAGTGAATGATTACTTATCATATTGTTTGCTTACTTATCATATTGTACTGGGAAGCCTGGTACCTCACGCCATACTAGCACATGCGATTAGTAGTGCACGCAAAAATACTGGCTACTGCACGTTGCTGCTTTGTACGGCACGCTCCAACATTAAGATGAAATTTAATAATGCATACAATTATTCAGTTATATTTTACAAGATTGTTAATATGATTAATAATGTTAGTAAGAACATGTGCCAGGCTACTACACGCACCCCCCCACCCACCGCACGTTCTTTACCTGGAACGTATCTTGCGTGCGGTAGCGGGCTTTCCTGTATTTGCTCAGTTTACGCAGAGTGAACATTTCGCGCGTTATTTTTATAACCGGAAGCAGGACTATCAATGTCTTTTTGTCTTCGTCCAATAGATGGCGCCGATAGCACTCAGGCAGTTGGCCTATAATCATAGTTTCTTCTGTATTTCTCTTTTTTCTCCTCTCTTTTAGTGTACTCTATCTACTCTGCGAGCTATTTATATCTTTTGAAAACGTCTATATTTTACGTAAATACATTAGTTATTAAAAAAGATAAATACGAAAATAAAAAAAGCCAACTCGGAATGTCAGCGTAGAGATAAGTAAGATTTAGCTTATATGAAATAACTGAAAAGTGTAAAAGGACTGTTTTCATAGCAACGTTTGTTGATGCGGGGGTTTATTTTAGCTGTATCTCCCCCCAAATGAATTCAAGGCTACAACTGTACATTCCACCAGAAGAACTCCATTGTTTCTTCTGTGAATATATATATATAGTAATCTGGATTGAGCGCTCTTGTAAATAGAAAGACATATTAGTTTATATGCCTTAAAAATGATCTACAATACGCCGCGGTGACTGGAGCGTCGGTAAGAAGTCGGACTGCTGGCCCAGGTCCGGTTTCAATCCTCGCTCGGGGGACCGAGGCACTTATAGTCAGTAGCCACACTGATGAGTCGTAAGACGACGAAACAGCACTGTATGTGGATTTGACACATATTGATTGATTTATTGATATATATATATATATATATATACTGTGTGTGTGTATATATATATACTGTGTGTGCATGTCTGGTTACATACTACAGACAAGGAATACCTTTTTAATTTTTTAGTTATTCTTGTTTACGCACAAGAGAACGCATGTCAGGATCCAATCCCACCTAAACAAAAGCATACCCTCAACAAAATATTCTTTGGGCATGGACAGGGAGTCTTAAATGTATCCAACAACTGAAACCACCTTCCAACAAAGAATTCATTCGCCCACCACTTGTCATTTGACGCCACCTCAACAAACCAATGGCTAGACATTATTCGGACAGTGCAAAACAGTAACACTACAGTTTTTCACGACCTCGAAAATCACTGAATGTACAGTCGAAAGCGCTTGGTCAAATATATCGTTTGGACAATATAACGAGCGGCCTAGATCGTGTAAATAAAGAGAAACGAGCGCCGTGCGGGGATCGAACCGCGTCCATCTTGGAAGCAGACTATACGCGGCTCTGCTCTAACCATCTGATCATTCTCATGGAAAGGCAAGAGCCTGTACACATTGCCCGATTCCAAGCTCCTGCCTTTCCATGATAAAGAGAGAGAGAGAGAGAGTCACACATACTGACAGAGTGAGAGAAAGAGAGGGAGAGGGGGGCGGAGACAGACACACAAAGACATTTATGAACAAACCTGGCTGCTGCAGGGTCAAACTCCACTCCTACTTCTAGTCTGACCACGATCCCACTTTTGACGTATTTTCGATATGTGGTAATGTAGTCTAATGTGATATATGCATGTGTGCTTGTGCGTGCGTTACCAATGTGTGTTGTGGTCGATGAATAATTGTTGCACCCACCCAAGTCGCGTCCTCAATCCCAGACTTGTTTGCGCGGCGGGTGTGCAGATGCATCCTTGATGAAAAGTCGTTGTGTTTCAAACAAATCGTCGGAAACCTGAAACGGAAGTTAGACACGGGTCTTTGAAAAGGAACACTGGATGCAGGATGCATTCTCGATAGAAAAAAGACGATGTCTGTTTTAAATTAAACAATAGGATTTTATTGTCCTTCTCTTCTCAATATGCCGGTGATCTTATAACCCCAGAAACGGGACAGTGAAGACAGTTTGCAGCTAAATTGCATTTCGTTTCCAGCTTACTACTATCTCAAAAATCCTATCTTTCATATTCGGGTACAATCCCAAAAGAAACACGCACATATAATTACATACATACCTATACGTACACATATTGAACATCCGAAACACACACCCACACACATTTTATATATACTAACGCAAATGTTTGTATTAATTAAAATATTCATAGGTATTTCCCAGGTTTTCTTGTCGGGCTAACTGATAAAAGACACTGGTATTCTCAACGGGGGTTGACCGGTGGTCAAGTGTTCTGACCTCTTCCGTCCTCATCGTCTGAAGGAAATAAACACACACACACACTCACACATACACACACACTTACACATATGTGGACAGACACACACACATACCCCTATAGGTACATCGTATAGTGCAAACGTGAACATACGCTTAAATATTTTAAGGACCCCAAATCCCGTGGACCTATGCCTTACATTTCATCTATATTCTAACACACGCCCTTAAAACACGCCCTTAAAACACGCCGTAAAAACACAAAAAGAATTTATCGCTATTTTTTAAAAAATCTTAAATATAATATGCGCCTGCGTATGTCTCAAGCATTATATACGTAATATACATAATTAATTTCTAAAGAATAAAAATCGTCTGTTATCTAGTATCAAGCCAAAATAAAAATAATTTTGTATTACACTTTTGGATGCTAACGTCTGCAAAAATTAAATCTCACGGGACGCCTCAATTATACAGCGAATTTTAGGAATAATTAGCAAATACAAATCTTGCACAAAATACAGAAAAACAACAAAAATACATTACAGCAGTACCATGCATTTACAATACCATGTCATAGATACGAAAACAGTCTAACACAATTAACATCATAATTGTCCGACTTTCAGTTGAAAAAAAACGTACATTAAATGCATATACACACCTTCAAACAATTCTAGTAATAATATCCATGCAATTTCTGTAGACTTCAATGTTTCTTTTAATTTTCTTGCTGATAAAAGCCATAGTAGCAATTCACCAGCTACAGGCAACATGTTGTTATTTATTTAAAAAAATAGATTTGCTGTACTGTAGAAGGCGAGAGAGTTCGGAAATCGAAAAGACAAGATAATTGTTTCTTTCGTTCTCTTTTTTCTTTCCTTCCGTGCGTCAGAGAACCTGAGCAATGCGTCCACGCAATATGGAAAATAAAACAATCAATAGAGACGAAAATAAAACACATTGTTACATTTAACAGAAGTTCTTCCTGCAACATGACTTATATAAACTCGGAATAATCAGGCACCACCTTTCACCATATCCGTCGACAGATTTCCATTCGATCCTGCTTTGACTTCACGGAAAACCTTTAGTCCCACAGGTATTTACCTGTGGGACTAAAGGTTTAACTGTCTTAACGGTTGGTTAATCCGCATTCCGACTTCACGGAAGACTATCAAACAGTTTCACGAATAAAGCAAATATGCGCATGCCACATTCCTCTGTTAATGTCAAAATAACACTGATACATGTGCCTATACAGTGTCCCTTTTCACTGCAACAACCTACTCAGCTATGATGTACCATAATGCATAAAGTTCTTTACAAAGATCAACTTTACACATAAAACGTGTACGCAAAATGATACCATACAGAGGCCTAAATAATGCCTCTCTGGACAAAAAAACTGTCCTTGAAAATGTATAAGAGACACCAACTTTTAGAGGACCCCAGATCCTGTGGCCTTATGCCTTACATTTCATCTATATTCTAATAGAACCGCTGACCACACACGAGGATTGTTGCACGGAAGACAAGAAGTTATAGTCTGCAGTCGAAATTCTGTGTAAAAATTTGCAAACAATTTCCCAACACTTCATAGCACACACACACACACACACACACACACACACACACACACACACACACACACACACACACACATATATATATATATATATATATATAATAATTTACTGTATAAGTTATAAACTTATACAGTAAATTATTACATATGTAACAGAAGGGAGAATGAGGATACTAGTTCCAGTAATGTTGTAGCGAGAGACAATTATCAAAATATGGTGAACCATTTCGAGTCTGAGTTCTTTTATTTTCTAAGTGTCATATTTATCCCTGGTATCTTTATATTTTTATCAAGACCCTTAAGTGGGTCTTGTTATCACTTGCCCTCTTGCCTAATTTTTATCTGGCCTCGATACGTCGATTGCCTGCCAAGATAGAACCGATCGCCCTGATAACAATAGAGGCGATTCTGGTACACTCATATATACTCGGTGTGAGGATCTCGTTAAGAACTTCTCAAAGTAGGGTTCGTGACCCCTCCGGGAGGAGAGGTCGCGTAAAAATTATTGCGTGTCACTGAAATATTGGAAATTTCTTTTAAGATGTAACTAAATTTTTTTTTAGTTTATTTTTATAAAATGTTATCTCTATACAAAAATGCACTCCTTCTGGTGCTTATTGTAAAATGGCTCGATGCTAGTCACAAGTTTGAAAAACATTTCGCTTTTGTTACGTCTTAGTAAGTTATTTAAAAAGAAAATGTATCTTTTCCGTAATAAACAAAGTAAAACTTACTGATTATAGACACGTTAGAACTTTTAACAATTCTTTCTTGTTTTTATTTGTTTCTATGTTTATTTACTGTTCGACTAAAGACTAATCTATAGTCTTAGTACCTATTGCTTTTAAAACGATGATTTTGCGAAGACCGGCCCTAACATACTATACAAGAATGGTGCTGTACAATTGTTTTATGTAACCTCGACTTAATGTACTTATATAAAAAGATGGTATTATTATTATTTGCTGGTAATAGTGCTGCCGCTAAGATATATTTCGAATATATCCTTTTGGAAATATATCCTACTGCCCCCCCCCGCATGCTAGAGGATATGTTGTATTCGTTGATTCAATTTTATATCGTCCCCCGTGGGACCGTTTTTTGGCTCGTCCCTGCTGAACCAGGGTATCATCATCAGCAGCAGCCTTTTAGCATGCGTCGTTGGATATACACCTTTCCCAAGATTCGCCAGACTTCTCTGTCATGGGTGTCGCGGAGCCAATACTTTCTGAACTTGTCTAGTTCGTCACGCTTATTTTTTGCCGGTGATCTACTTTGTGAGTCGTGATGTCAAGTGGTTGTCTGACATTCTTGCAACATGGCCAGCCCAGTGCCATTTGAGTTTTATAATGGAATCTATGATATCTCTGACGCTTGTTTTTTCTCTCATATGCTGTGCTGATCTCTCGATGTGATGTTAAGCATGATTCTCTCTTGTGCACGTTGGATGGTTCTCAGTTTGAGGGCAAAACTTTTGTTTAGGTTCCATGTTTCAGCTCCATAGGTGACTATCGGGAGGATGCATTGGTTGTAGACCCTTCTTTTTGGGACTAATGGAATTGTGTTACTCTTGAAGGTTGAGCTTGCCCTACCGAAAGATTGACAACCTAGACTGATTCTTCTTCTTCTTCTTCTTCTTCTTCTTCTTCTTCTTCTTCTTCTTCTTCTTCTTCTTCTTCTTCTTCTTCTTCTTCTTCTTCTTCGCTTGGTCTACTTTCTTCAGCTCTACGTTTTCGATTGTTTGTTGTACATGACAATTGTTTTACTGAAGTTCATGTGAAGATCAACTTTCCTGCTTACTTCATTCAGTTCGTCTAGCATTATTTGGAGATCATGAAGGTTCTCAGCAAAAAAGGACGATGACATCTGCAAATCTGAGGTTACTTAGGGATTCGCCGTCTATTCTGATTCCTTTATTTGCCCAGTCTAGATTTCGGAAGATCAAGTAACTGAAACACTTAAGCGACACCTATATCCACTAGGCTACCGTCCCGAAGGGAGTCTTTATATAATGTCAGATGATTATCATAATTTTTTCTGATTTGCAAAGTATTTCCCTTGAGACCTCACACACTTATCTCAGCGTCCCTCCCAAAACAATCTGCAAAGTCCTCTTTCGGTATCGCCATTAGCTGCCTCATCATGTTCTCCTTAATCTCGTCTACGGTCTGAAATTTCTTTGGGAAAAGCCAGAAGTCACAGGGGAAAATAATCACTTACCCAATACTTAGTTTCCACCGTCTCCTTCGGAGTAACTCCGTTTTGAGACAGTACACTGACCTACAAAATGTACTGCTAACATATGGTCGCGGTAAAAATCCGCACTACATTCGGCTCGTGCGCGCTGCACGAATTCTCGGAACTTTTCAATAACAGATCGCACCTCCCTCTCCCTCTCTCTATCTCTCTCTATACATATATATATATATATACTTCTTTATACACATCTATGTGTGGGGGAGTTCCCTATCTATGAAGGCATGAAAATACACATTTGTCAAATATTTTGATTTACGTTCAATCTGCTTTTCAGCTTTGAAAATATCACTTTCCCCACCCGTTCCATACCCTTATCTCCTTCTCCGTACCCGCTCCTTTATTTCTTTTTACCTAATTTCCCCCTCTTTTTTCTCTCTATTTTCTCCGATCTTATTCTTCGCTCTACTGTTTATTTTATTTGCTCTTACTCGTACTTTTGCGTCAACTCTTATCTTTCTAACACCGCATTTATTTTCCTACTTAAAAAAAACCCTGGCCTCTTAAGATCTTTATACCCCCCACACCCCGATGTCAATCTATCAAAAGACCCACAGAAACCCAAAATGGCGAATATATTTAAACGTCGCTCGTTAAGATAAGCGTTTTTGACTGACCCAAATGCGCACTGATTTGTGAGAAAATGATACACAATTTTGAACGTTCTTCTGCATGTAACATGTCGAGCGTGGCCGTTTGGCTCAGAAAAAAACCAGCCTCTATAATCAGGCTGATAAGTATGAATGTTCACACACACACACACACACACACGTGCGCGTTTGCCTACTCACAGGCAGGTATACACGCAGCAAACTGCACGCATAGGTACACACATACATACCCACACATACACACACACACTCTCGGGCAGATCTGCGCAGGCCTACGACTGCGGATGCACAAGAGGGCGAAAACAAAGTGACTTAATTGAAACCGTACAAATGATTAATTGTATTAAATAACAATTGTAAATTGTAAAGTTCCACACACTTACTCATTCGATGTTAAAAACGGCGCATAAATTTAGTGTGCCGTTTTTAACATCGAGTGAGCGAGTATGTGAAATATTCACGAAAGAAAAACAGAAGTTAATACATGAATTATACTGTAATTGCTTTGAATATCACCCGGTGTAACCGAATAGTTTTTACCCTGTTATGCATCCGTAGTCGATTTCGACAGTGGTTAAAATGTTTGTGTCACAAAACGAAGGATTCACCGATATTGTTTTTTACAAATAAGAAAGTAACCAAAAGGAACTAATGTAAGTAACATAATACTTCGAATGTGTATTTCCGTATGGCGGAGGGAAAGTAACGACCCAGTTTAGAATTGTAGTTACAATGTAAATATAAACCCCATCCGAAAGGCTTAAAAAATAATTTTTCTGAAAACTGACAAATTTCCGGAGGAAACAAAGGTGTTATGAGTTGCAAGAAGGAACAAATTTTGCGAAAATTATTATCTAATCTTTTCGAATATTCGACTAAAAAGAATTTTTCAGAAAATTAATCTGACTGGAAAACTTTGCACACATTAATTTTTAGCAAAGGTTTTTGGTCATTATTTGTTTATATATTTAAATACTGTTAGATTACAAAAAAACACTAATATTTAGTCATAATACGCGTTGGTTTTATAACAATAAGTGAGGGGTCACGAAAAAGTTGGTCTCATCAGAAGAGTGAGCAAGTGAAACAAATTTAAGAAGTGTTCTGACATAATAAAAAAACAAACATAACATAACAAACACTAGGGATAACTCAGGTGAAACCCCACCTCTTCCGCAAATAGTCGCTCTGACTTATTTCTGGCTGCTGATTTTTCCACACTGGCTGCTGGGTTATTCACACTAAAGCTAAAACAGGTCGCTCCCCCTATCTCATTAAAGGTGCGCATACAAACATACAAGCAGACATCCAAATTTATATATATTGAGATATATATCTATTCTAATATCTGAGCCCTCTGTTTGTTTGTTTGTCCGTGCCTCTTCTCCGATAAAACTATGAAGCCGATTAACCTGATATTTGGCATGGAGAAACAATAAATATCGACTTCCAACATAGGCTAATCTTGGTGGTCACTCGAGGTCGCCAGATGTCATTCTCTAGCCAAACTTCGGTCTAAACATGTTTTGTTTTATACCCTGACTTTCATCATTCATTCTTCTTACGAATGGCACACACATTTCTCACAAAAAACTCAAGTTTTCGTGTTTTTGGTTGAAAATCGCTTAGTCCGGGGGCCAGCAGGGGCAACCATGATTCTACATTTAGGGTACCAAAATGTTCCT
>VCCN01003439.1:5454350-5470123 GCA_006491835.1 Architeuthis dux | reverse complement strand
ATATGTTTGGGAATTAAAAGAAAAAGGTTTAAGTCCAGAAATGAAATGGTCAATTTCAGCCCATACCCGTCAACCGAACAACCTAAACGGTAGATGCCGGATTTGTCAAGAGGAGAAGTTTAGAATCAGGAATTTCAGAAATAGAGGTAACTTACACAATCAGAGAAACGAGAGCCTTTAAAAATGCCGTCACAGAGAAATCCTCAAAGTAAAGCTAGTAGACTAAATCAAATAATATCATATCTACACTTTAAATAAATTTAAATAAATAAAAAATAAATAAACCAACAATTAAATGGGAAGACATAATCATAGCTAAAAGTTGACAGATTATTATTTAGGCTCGATATAGCCCAACATTCACCCTAGAGCCTTTTTTTAATTAATAAAATACATGGTTAGTAAAAAAGGGGGCTTTAGTTGCATGTATTACACTGATTTTAGTTATGGACTATATCATATTTTAGTAAAAACCACATTAGTAGTGCAAATGTCCCTTATTTTGACA
Source organism: Architeuthis dux (assembly GCA_006491835.1). NCBI lineage: Eukaryota > Metazoa > Mollusca > Cephalopoda > Oegopsida > Architeuthidae > Architeuthis > Architeuthis dux. The sequence continues at coordinate 5,469,615 of VCCN01003439.1, read as the reverse complement.
ATAAAATTGAATATAGTCAATATGTTGTGCTCCCTCCTTTTCCGAGTAATGTTGCTTCAATCCTTTTAGCCATAAGAATAACGAACTAAAAGACCTCCTTAACATATTATCACACGATAGAAAATCCTTAAATCTATAAACAATGTTTCACGAGATTAGAAATAACTCCTATAAACTAGGGAACAGAAAGTGTCAATTTCTTTTAGATATTAAAACTATATATAACGGGGAATATAATTCCACTTTGTTTTGGTAATAAGAGCAATCGGAACTAGTAAATTTATCCCATTAATATACAATTAAAAATAAAAATGAATAAATAAATACGAACAAATTATTATATATTTTAAAACAAACAGTAATGAAAACACATATAATGATTACAGAAAGATGAGGCGCGGCCCACCGTGTAGATACGACGTAGAAAGAATTCTAAAAATAAATCTCAACAGCAAAACTTCGTTTTTTCTCTGTACCCCGGTCAAGCTTGTAGGACAAACTAGCAGTTTCCCTTTTCTTTTTACAAAATCCCACTTCGAACCCGCACGTAATATTGGATGTATGATACACTTATGTATCAGTATCCTTGTAGACCTTAGTTATGATCCGAAGAGAACTCAATACGAAAGTAGAGCGGATATTTGTGGGAATAAATTGTTAATGGTTCGTTACAAGTGGTACTGCACATATAGATTTTCACAATGAACATTTGAGTGTTATTTCCAATTGTTTTTATGCATCTAGTTTGCTGTTTTCGGGATGGCTAGCTGATTTGTCCAATGGGTGTCCGTGCTTCATTTGGGCGTGTTTTATGTATTCAATTGTTATGCGATTGGCAGCTTGGTCCCTCCAATGGGTATCTATGTTTTCATTTTGTCGTATTTATGTGTTTTTATCTGTGTTTAATCTTACAGTATATAAATGTGTGTATGTGTGTGTATATATATGTACATATGTAAATGTGTGTATTTATGTGTATATACATATATAAATGTGTGTATTTTTGTGTATGTACATATATAAATGTACGTATATGTACATATATAAAAATAAATGTGTGTATGTATGTGTATGTACATACATAAATATATGTATATGTATGTACATATATAGATGCATGTGTATTACATATATAAATGTGTGTATGTATGTGTATGCATATATATAAATGTGCGTGTGTATACACATATATAAATGTGTTTATGTATTTGTATGTACATATAAACATGTTTTATGTTTGTGTATGTACATATATAAATGTTTATGTCATTATATTTTTATTTTTTATTTTGTATTCTTAATTTTTAATGAACAATATAAAAATAGGTTACTCCTGCACGGAAAATATGGGGAAAATTATAACTAGTCACAACAACCATATAATAAAACAACTCCAAAATAACACGAAGAATATAAAAAACGAAAATAAATGTAATTGTAGAAACTCCAGTGAATGCATCGTGAACAAAAGACGCCTAACCAAAGATGTGGTATATATGGCTAACATTTCAACATCACATAATCCGAAAGACGAAAGGGTATATTTCGGATTAATAAAACCAGAGTTCAAAGCTAGACTAGAAAACCACAAGGCATCTTTTTAAAATGCGCATAGAAAAACACAGCGCTGTCCATCTATTACTGGCAGTTGAAAGAAAAACAAAAAACACCAATAGTCACTTGGAAATTAGTAAAAGAGGCGAATACATGTAACAGTTTAAATTCCAGGTGTAACCTGTGCTTGGAAGAAAAGCTGCAAATTTTAATATTTAAGGACAAGAATATTCTGCTTAAATCTAGATCGGAAATATGCATCAGGTGTCGGCATCGGAAAAACCTCTCACTGCAATATGCAAACAAAGCATTAAAAAACATATCTATATAATACGTTAGAATAGGGTAATACGCGACGATTAGGCTAACAACATGACCATAAACGTGCGACCAAACTAGAACTAAAGCAGAAAGCCGTAGAATTAAAAGTAAATATAATTTTACCTAAATATAGGCACCTGTAAACTTTGTTAGGAGGTACCCTTGTTGACTCAGTTACCACTACGGTGCTATACAACCATGGAGGTCACTTAGTTAAAAAGTACGAATGGAAAAAGGGAAAAATTAAAAAATAAAAATATAATCACATAAACAACCAATTAGTAGCTAATAAGGTGCAAATGGGCGGAGTGGATGTTATCCTTAAAGAGTGAAAAAATGAAGCAATACATTTTAAATTAATGTAAAATAAAGATAGGAAATAAAATTAGAATAATAAACGATTATACCAAAAACAACTAGACAAATTAGGAAACAAAGATACACAAAAAATACATACATAATAAAAAATAAAAAGTAAATAAATAACAATTTTAAAAAAGCAGTAGTACAGAACTCTAGATAAAGGGCTTAAGCCAAACAGAATATAAGATAAAACTTCTGACCGGAGCCGAAAGACATTATAGCAAAACCAAAAAGTGATAAGATGTTTAGAAAAACATTACCTGGACTAACCAATTAGAACCATAACACAGTAAAATTAATACACACACCTATATATATACATACACATACACACACACATTTATATATGTACACATACATACACTTATATGTGTAAATACACACACATACACACATTCATCTATGTACAAACACATACATACACACATTTATTTTTTATATATGTACATACACGCACATTTATATATGTACATACACATAAATACACACATTTACATATGTACATATAAATACACACACATACACACATTTATAAACTATAAGATTAAACACAGATAAAAACACATAAATAGGACAAAGTGACACCCATTGGACAAATCAGCTAGCCATCCAGAAAGCAACAGACTAGATGTATAAAAACAATTGGAAATAAAACTTAAATGTTCATTGTGAAAATCTATATGTGAAACCGGCAGTGCCGCTTGTAATGAACCATTAAAACTTTATTCCCCATGAAATCAAATGATGGATAATTTTATATCCAATCGACAGAATATGATAATTATAATGCCATTTATTAGTGAGAGCCTATTTGAGTTCATGTATATTTGCCCGGCGTCGGTGTGAGCGACTGCTAAACGAGCGGCCTAAATCGTAAATGTGAGCTATTCACTGCATAATATTCGATCTATGTGATTACTACTCACCACTGAATTAAGTCCATTGACAAGGAAGAAGATTATATTGAAAAATAAGTATTTGTTGTGTAATATTTTTTTCATCATTCTGCTACTAACTTATTAATATACTTACGTACATACAATCACATTAGTTTTCCTATGCTGAGAAATCTATCCGTCTGACCAACCAGACATTATTGACATAAAAGACCGTGAACATATTTCCCCCAAATACCTCTTTCTATGTTTCTCTATTAGTTCAAGTACGAACAAATCTTTTATTACGAACCCGCACAGAAATTTGACCAAATCATATGCTATGGGTATCTGTCGTCGTTGTGTCCTTTTTCTCAATTGGACAACTTCGTTATTCCTTAATATATTTCAATGAACCTTTGTATGTAGGCTTGTGGAGAGATTCTGCCTGGGGAATGGTGAGTTATAACCGATCCGATTGTTTGTTTACATTTTTAAGCAAAAATGTTGTTTTTGTTTACGATTGGGAAAACCGGTTTTGCTGAAATGTGGCTATAAATTTGACAAAACCCCAGGAATTGAAAAATGGTGAGTTACGGTTGTTCCAATTATTTGTTTACATTTTATATGCAAATAACCATATGTCAACATGAAAGAAACTTTGAACTTTGGGAACTGCTGAACAGATTAGAATGAAAATTGTTATACAGGTTCTTGGGCACCCACTTTTTGAAAATGTATAATGTTATTAAGAATTGTATCTCGGGGTTAACGGTCCTAATAAACAACTAATTGACACTCTTTCTATCTATTTTAACCCTTTGCTGCCGGGGACCTTTATACTTTTAAGATTATTTCTTTTGCGTTTCAAAACGTTTTGATGGAAAATCCTTTTTTTTAATTTACCGGATTTAGCTCTGCATGAATGTTGTGCCTTTAAGGTGATGCACATAATGAGACATAGGTGCGGGTGGCTTATTAGTTAGCAGAACGGAAAATGGATTTGGCGAATCGAGTTCAAACTCCTGCTGAGACAGTTTGCGTTCACTTCTCACTAATGGCCTTGGGAAAGGGATGAATCCATCTCCTCCACCCCAGCTATGGACAGACTGGACTCTTTAGCCATGGTTGGTAACCAGTTCTGGAGATGGACAACTTTGAATTCAAACTAGAAAGTCTAACCCTTCGTCCAGCGTCGTGAGAGTAGGGAAGGTTTTCCCAAAATCTGCGGTTAACAGGGTTCTGGTGAAGCTTCGACTGGCCTAGAAAGACGGAAATGTATTATAATAGATTTCTCAAGTAAAATGAAGGAGAATAAAGATGAACGGATGGTAAAACGTGACCGCCGTCTCACCCCCACCCCCCTTTACGACACCTCGTGTACAAGTGGAAGATTTTTAAAAGATGCTACCCAGAATGAAAGGGAAATGTTGTATCGGTACTCTACCCCAGTGCCAAATAAACTATGTAGCAAAACTAGCATATGCCACGGGCCCCACAATTTGAGCTGCCCCGCGCGGAATGCTTCCAAGCAATCAATTCCGATTCAGTAATTCTGCATTTACTCTATTACTATCGTACTATACAGCCTTTAACTTTTATGAACGACTGATTTTTTTAATGGTTAGCGATTTTAGCCAATTATCACCTTTGATTGACGTTATTATTTAAATAAAGCAATTGATAGAAGTGTGATATCTATGTGATGCATATATGACACATAAATCCGAAGGTATTGGAAACTGAAGTCATAGCCGCTGCATAAAGGTCAAAACGAAAAAAAAGTAATACTATTACTGAAATGTCAGACATATTTGTCGTATTATCTGGCTGAATAGCAAACGAAAAAATCAATTACTTTACTATGCAAGTAAAATATGCATGCGTTTTAATATTTATGTGTATTTTCTTAATTTTAAGAGCATTCTATAGTCCCCGCACTGGTTTAATCCGGCCCTGCTTCATTCTAAATAGGTTTCCTAACACAAAGGAATTTATTTGGTAGTGCCAGTCTATTCTACAAGTATAATCTTGGAGGTAGAAGCAAAAATTCATTAGGCTCTTGTTTTCTTTCTGTGGAAACTGAAAATCCAGTAAGGTAATGTGCCTAATGCTTTTACTATTTGCTGCGCCACTCTTGCTTCTGGGGAGTATCTAAGGCCTGAGCCTAAATCTACCCAGGTGAGCCATCATCATCATCATCATCAGCAGCAGCAGCAGCAGCCTTTTAACGTCCGTCGTTGGACATAGACCTTCTCCAAGATTCGCCAGATCTCTCTACTGTGGGCGTTAAAATCGATACGCCATCTTTTCTGCCGGCCACAATTTCGCATATGATCTCTGGGGATCCAGCGGTTGTCTGACATTCTTGTAACATGGCCTACCCATTGCCATTTGAGTTTTCTAATGGATTCTATGATATCTCTAACTCTTGGTTTTTCTGCAGCAAACCTTACAACCGGCCCAGGCATCTGCCTAGGAGAAGGACTCTCCAACAGAAAGCCTACGACCATGGATCTTGCACACATCGTCCAACCTTGGTGGGCCATGGCATGGAAAGCCATTGGTTTAAATGGTGGGGTCTGTCGCACGCACCTAATCCCAAACTTCATCGTGCAGGCCTGAGGGCTATTCCACGTATAGTTCTCGCTAGCACCTGAGGGCCTGCAAGACGTGGATTACCCACCTCCAAATCTTCGTTCGCGAAACCAAGCTATTATATATGTATTCAATAGAGAAAATGAAAGTTTGCACATGTCTGATTAATAAAACCTATTCATACACTGTAAGGATTTCTAAATGTCATGGATAATTATCCTGCGTTCAATTGGGTTTTGCGAAAAGATAACTTCAAAGTCAATATTTAATTAATAATATTATTTTCAGTTGGGTAAATTAATTGGTTTATATAAGAATTGTTTTCACAGATGTGTGGTCTACGTTTTTAGATCTCCGATTTTTGGTATAAGAATCTCAATGGATGGAAGTAATTAAGGATCAGAAATGTTCACATGTAGAACCCCATATTATCTTGATTCATTTTCTATTAGATTAAGCATTGTCAACCATTATTAATTTTCTTTCATCTTTATTTTAGTTTCTTTTCATCGCAAACATTCTGACCGTCAGTAAAGTTAGTAAATGGCGCCGATCGAAAATAAATGATAAGCTCTCGGTGAGAATTGAATTCATATCCCCTTTACTTCGGCAAGCCTGGCAATCCGTACCAGCTGCTCTTACCGCTTGAGCTACGAAAACCTTACGGTTTGCAGAAGATTAACCCTTTAAATGTACCCTTCATTTTTCACGCTCTCTCAGCACTATATATGTTATTGTTTTTACACAGTAGTAGTACCAACAAGATTATCTTGATTTATTTTATATTAAATGAAGCATTGTCAAACATTATTATTAATTTTTCACTAGTATTTTCCTCCATCTTAACTTTTAGTTGCTTTTATCGCAAATTAAGATTAAAGAAAATACTATTAAAAAATTGATAAAAGAATGAATAAAGTTTTCTTTTCTGTTGTATATTTTGAAGTGATACACATAATCAAAGAAAAAACATATTGCATCAAAGCTCTAATTTATATCAAACAGCATGAATTTGTTAAGCGCGTGTTTTCTTTCTGCAAAGACTGAGAAATCCAGTCTATATCTGCCGTAATTTGGAAGAGTTCATTAATAGAAGAGTCGTCGAGGAAGGGGGAAGCCTTTCATTCTAGAAGATTTCACAACATTAAATTTGCAGTGGAATATTGAGGTGACGATTGTACCCATCAGTATTGGCGCGCTTGGAACAGTCCAAACGAGCTCCGCAGATAGCATTAGTAGAATCCATAAGAATACTAAAGAAAGTGCTGAATGAGAACTGTGGGGATTTACAAGATCTGCCAGGAATGTATCCAGCCATTTTGAATATACCAAGAACCGGTTGCATGGCCATTATGTAACTTGGAAACCAATCAGAGGAGACCTTACTGCGTATCTTACACACTCCCCAGTGGGATTACGCAGTTGGAAGTGAGAAGCAAATGAGTGAGCTTGTGACACATTCACACTGAAACCCAGCCTGCCCATTCTTCACGTCTCGTGCAGGGTTTTCTTTTCTTTTGACAAAACATCACTCAAGTCTGTGTCTGTTGTATATCCATCTTGGATCGGAGGAAAATCCGGAACCTGGAGAAAAGGGAAGACCCAAAATTTGGTTTATAAAAATATGACGATATATTGTGCCGTGGCGGAGAATGTAGAGTGGGGGAGAGATAAGGAGAGACGCCCACGCTGATTTTCCAGCACACCATCTGCAGTCAGGGTTTAGTCAATATCCTGTTTATGACTTTTGAACACCTGGTGTGTTTGTTTCCGGTCCTGGACACCTTGTAGTTTGGGGTTTTCGTCGATATCGTTTTTATAACTTTCAACACCTGTGGGGGTCAAATCTGTGACCCTCGCCCACGGCTGTCTAGAGTCTAGATGTGGCTCCTTGAGACTTCTGGCTCATCTCAAAGAGATTTAAGACAAGATTAAGCAGTAACTGACGAGGCAGCTGATGGTGATCCCGAAAGAGAACTTTACAGACTGTTTTGAAAAGTGGAAGGGACGCTGGGACAAGTGTCTGTGGTCCCAAGTGGGGAAGTTGAGGGCTACTAAGGGCTATTTTTCGTTACTATCAATAATGAGTACTGAGGAGGGTACTGGAGTATATCAAACAGCATGAATTTGTTAAGCGCTTGTTTTCTTTTTGCAAAGACTGAGAAATCTAAAGAGGAAACTTGCTTTCACTTGATCTCTACGAATACAATGAAAATAAACAACTACTTGGACCCGTGGAAATTTCACGGGTGTTGAAAGTTAAGATATCATGATTACTCTGGCATATGTATTTCTGCAAATTGAGTATATAACTTTGTCAACGTAATTTATTACCTATGCAATGTATCTATCAATAATAACATACACAGGCAAATTAAACTAATAAATTAGAAACCGTCAGTCAAAACTGTCAACATTTTCAAGTTGGTCTGCCTGTCTGGCTATGTATGTATGTATCACGCGTACAGGCCACACCAATGGAGCTAGAGGGCTGAACCTTTCAACATTTACTCCTTGTTATGTCTAGAAAAAAACGTTTTTTTGTTTTTTGAAAATTCCTCGCCTAAATAGGTTTTTAGTGGGGGTAGTTCAATTTGCAATGTAAGTTTTTGCTAAATTGATCCCCAGTTAGTGTCATGCAGTATTCATGGTTGATTCTTTAAAAATTCCTTTTTAGTGATCACTGCCCAACAAAAGGCGAGATAAGTAACTTATTCATTGATCACACCCTTTTTAATTCATCATCCCCAACACGGCATGCTGCCAAAAGACGTTGGTCGCGTGATGGTTATTATTGATTACATTTGGAATCTGTCTCTGTTCCACTGGTCTAAGTTAATTTCTAGGCTTCAGACTTGTGAGGGAGGAGTAATGAATGAATGTAAAGGTTGAGTTACTTTTGCTCCCATTCAATCATAAGCAACCTCTTCCATTCTGACCCTCGTCCATTACATTGCAAGAGTGGGTGGGAAGGGAGAAAAGAAAAGATAAAATATATGAGGAGAATGAATAATAATCAGAAAGCTTAACGGTCGTACAGACAAAGAAAGTAGAATAATAGTATAATACTGAGGAGAGTGCTGGTGTAGAGAAGAAACTTGCTGTCACATGATTTCCAGAGAAAGCCACCAGATACGACTGGTGTGAAAATCAACAACCACAACAATAATACAAACATATTGAGGAGGGTGCTGGAGTAGGGAGGAGACTTGTATGAAAACTCAATGCGTACAAACTAATAGTCATACTAGCAGTAAATATAGGTGTAATGGTGGTAGTGGGCTGTGGACCAACGGTGCGTGGGATGCGGGGGTGTAAAAGAAAATGTTCTATGGACTGTAATTTAATCGGGTGCTTTCTCGAAACTCACACCCAAGCGGAAAGTTTTAGTTTCAAACCAGTGTTACTCAAAGTGTGATACCGGTGCTGGTACGCGAACCATAGGCTGCCGGTACGTTTTCAAATATTTAATGACTTTTAAAGTATATATTACAAGACGACGTTCTTGGTCATGCTTGGGCATTATTTTACAATATAGAAACTATATTCAGCTCCTATAACACCAAAATGACGTGGTTTTGTTACATTTATCTCGTAGACTTTTAAAATTTCCTTTAAAGATTTCATGAAAAATATCGAATAAAAAACCTTGTCGGTCCGCCAGATCAGATAGTTTGAGTAATGTTGTTCTAAGCGATATTGTAGCCGCCTCCACATAGATTAGATGTCAGTGCACTGATACACTCATGTCCAGGTGTTACCATTTTTTAAATTGTCTATATCTTTCCACCTGCAAAATGGTGAAAAATATATATAAATACTTATAAATGGAATAAAACAGGTTGGCTCAGATATTTATTAAGACAGAGATGTTATGGGTATCTTGTTGTGTAGGTGTTAACTAAGATATGCATCCTATAGAAAGTTGATGGCGATAAATTTGGTTAGTCTCATCTCTGGCCTCTATCTGTTATCGCTCCAGTGTTCATTTAGAACTGTGAAGAGACAAAGCTGGTGGAAGAGCTCGAGTAGGCGTAGGTGTCGCTAGTATACGACCTAGGATTCAGCGCCCTATAGGGGCGGGGTAACACAATGGCTTTGTAAGCTCTCGTTTCTGTGTCTTTTATGAGGTTTTTGTTACCCCAAACATGTTTGTGCAGTTTACCAATGGCTTGGTTTGCATAGGCTGTCTGTTGTCTATCTCCCTGTCCAACATGGAGGATGTGACGCAACCAAGGTAGGGAAAGCCCTGGATCACTTCCAGCTTTGTCGAGTTGATGCAGATGAAAGGCAGGTTGTTTCAGAGTAGGTTGGTGGGAAATGAATGTCTTTTTAAGGCTGATATCCACATCGAAGAGTTTTATGACCTTTGCAAAGCAGGACATTACCTGCTGGAGTGCTGCTTCCGAGTGAGCGACCAGAGCCGCGTCGTCTGAGAACAGGATGACTCGCCTCATATTTAACGGGTTGTTGTTAGTTCGTTTGCGTCTATCTCCCCCGTAACATATTTCAATATCATGCTAAAGAATATTGAAAACATGTTGAAAGTCAGCACACAGCCTTCCTTGATGCGATTGGCGAAGGTTTGGAGGAGTCACTGGTTGCATCTGACTAATCTGAACAGTGCCTCGTGAAGTTAGAAAATCATAGTGAGAAACTTTGGAGGGCTTCCCAGGTTTTCAGAGGCCCAATCTACTTACTGTGTTGAACGTCTTTGTCAGGTCGACAAAGGTGACGAATAGTCCTTTGTTTTGTTCTGTCTTAGGACGAAACCATGTCGGTCGTGCATCGGTTAGCACTGAAACCACATTGGCTCTCAGTCAATTTAGTAGTATGTTTGGTTTTGTCTGCGATACAGAGCAGAGTGATATCATTTTAGTTTGAGTAGTCCGACTTGTCTACTTTGTTTATGTAAAGGGTTCTGAAGACAGCGTCTTTGAAGTCCTGCGGTCATTTTCCTTGATCCCAGCAGTTTACGAGTTCATGAAGCTTATCATGTACAGCAGGGCCACCACGTTTCCGGATCGCTGCCATGAAGGCCTGCAAATCTGCTACGCTACAGCTGCTCGACTGCTTTCGCAATTTCTTGTGGTCTAGTAGCCTCATATAATTCTAGCTTAGCGGGTTGTTGTTGGATATGATGATTTTGAGAGAGTGACGAAATGGTCAAGTTGACTGGAGATTGGACTGCCGGCGCATATCTTGCCTTTTCTCGGGACATTAGTGCGAAAAATGACCGAAAATATATCGAAACATACGATCTGCTGGGGACAACAGTGTTTGGAATAATCAAACCACTTTATCTCAGGACTTCGAACAATATGGAAAGGCCAAAGAATGTATCGACCCAAAAGCTTTCGTTAAATGGTGAATGGACTTTTAGTTTAGAAAAGGAAACATCGGACATTTCCTTCGATTTGTATCAATACTATGGCCATATCAATAGTCGTATGAGAGTCTAGATAATTTGATGCAGAGCCTTTCCAACCTTTAATGTGTCGCTAATAAACTCAAAATTAGGGTGCGCCGGGTAATTGAGAACAGATTATCATATAAAAAACAAGATATTCAATAAGAAAAATCAATTTTCATAAGAATTGGTACACATGTTCAGCTAGTTAAAAGGGAACAGGTTATTCAATAAAACCGCCCTCAGCCTCAAAGACGGCCTTGAAGACGGCCTTGAAAGCGACTGCATGCCCGTTGGTCTGCCTCTCGTCGACACCACAGACGTAGTAGTCCAGGGGATTCAAATCAAGAGTCGTAGGAGGCCACATGTTGGGTGTCACATGATCGTATAAATTCTCGGCCAGCCACTCCTGGGCCATGGGGGAGGGAGCAGAGTGTCCAGCACATCAATGTATGCGATGGCATTGGCAGAAAGGCCATTCGGGAAAAAGTGGGGCAGCATGATATGGTCCTCGTTGCTAGCCACCCCCAGGACCATCACGGACGATGGGAACTTGGTGTGCATCACAGTGGGTACCTCCGTGGGTTCCGTCGAAGTTCTTCTCATAGGAGGAGAACCAGAGCTTTTTAAAGAGTGTATCGCCAGTGAAAAGATTTTGGAAAGCTCTGGATTAGAGTACGAGTCAAATGTCATTTAATTTAATAAATCTGCACAATGAAGAACATGGAATATACAAGTTCATTTATTATTTAAAATAACTAAATAAGAAGAACAAATAACTTTGATTTGGTATTGATGGTAATACTTTTTTATTTGTTAGATAATTAAACACACACACACATACACACAGACACACAGACACACACACAGACACACACACAGACACCCCCCGCTCCACACACACACACACACACACACGACTCTATAAATTCCTGGTCATCTTAATTGTAATAATGAGTAATGTGAAATCCAGAGCGTCGAAATCCTAGGCAACGTGATCAACCAACCAGGTCAACGCATACCAATCACGTGACCGTTTCTAATCATTGCTCTTCTTGTCCCTGTTCTCAGTCTTTTTTAACACATATACGTACATATAATTGTATATACTAGACTAAAACCCGCCCTAACGGGTGGTGTAAATTGCTGCCTAAAAGAAGAATGAATAAAATACTTAAATTGGAAGGTCCGCTTCTAAAACATAATTATAGCATTATATTTACATTGTAAATACCCCCTTAAAACCTTTCTCAAAACTTACACATTTCCTGTGGAAACGAAGGTCTTATAATAATGATAATAATATATACATTTGTACAATGCGTCTTTTCTCAGGAACCTCAATACTCAAGTCCCCACAGGACAAAAGCGCTTAAAAACCTGTGTAATCATTGCAGTAAAGTATAAGGCCCGTTAAAAAGAGTCTCAACGTACGGTCAATATTTAAAGAAAATGCAACCTGCCAATAAAGTTATTCATATAATAGATTGAAAGCACGAAGAATTCCATGCGAAAAGGTTTTGTTTATAATTTTCCAGACAAGCGCAGATTTCAACCCGATGTGGCTTCCACTACTCAACAAACCTAAACCCGACAAGACAAAGACACAGAAACACCCGGGCCAATTGCTATAAGGGTTATCGCCTTTAAACATAACTTCTGTTTAACCCATCACATTCGGACTTTATATCAAAGCTATAAAAAAAATATATATTGTTTCGCGTATGCTACACCTTGTGCGATCCTCAACCCGGACACCGAAAATCGCATAACCTTTGAATTAAACAACATACAGAGACAAATGAACACATTTCTTCATACAATTATAATCCAAGGAATCCGGGAAAATGGTTATTATTAAGATTCACATACACCTTGACTCTATTTCAATACAAAAACAGCAAAAAAGGCAAAAACATGTTGGTGTTTAGAACCAATAAACAGAAATGTTCTCAGAAAAATAAGCACATACGATAACATTTTTAAAAAGCACACTTTACTGGGCTTGGCTTGCCATTTTGCCCTGCAAAGTCTTATGGAGCAGGAAGACTACGATTACGTCCGCACCCTTGATATATATAGGGGAAAGATGATATGGGTTTGGACAGTCCACTACAAACACCTACAGCGACACACTGAAGGTTTTTTCCGCTGCACTTTACCGTTCTTGCTAAACACAGATGTTGTTGAATCCCAGAAAATTTCGAAGTCTTACAAACGGAAATCTCAAGAATCTACGTCTAGGTCTCGAGTAGAATTAATTTCTTCTAACTCAGAAGACCAAGGAGATGGAATTGTTAACGAAGATTCTCCGAAATTCCATCATGTGCCGACCGATCAGAAAGTTCAACCACAGATAGAGAATCGAATTCGCTTTAAACATCTCGCCCAACAAAGCATTAGATTTAGCGTTTCTCTCCGAGCGACGGCAGCCTTGACAACAGCAACTCTGATTGACGCTGGTGTTGTTACGTCGGAAGACGCGTCAAAGGTAGTTTGCAAAACGAAGATTCAACGAGAAATCAATCACTGCTTAAAGGAATTTCAGCTACACACTCTCCCTCTCAGACTTTAGAATATTTATGCCGACAACTAGATTTCAATCCGAAATTCAAACACATCAATGCCTCACGTGTAGAGCTACATCGACCGCTGGATGACATCGTAGACGATCTCAGTAATTATCGGAATTATGGATACGGAATTGTGAAGATGATAATTGGGGGAGAAATCGACGAAAGTCTCATGAGTTGAAACCAGGCCCAGTCAGCCACTCACGTTGGCTCACAAATGCAAACCGGTTTATGCGTCTATATATAAGTAAACATAATTTTACCGACGCTATAAAAAAGGATCTTATGGTTGTGGAACATATTGATTTACTCTACTACTCAATGTAGTTTGGTATCAAATGCAAACCATCAACTTTGAATGATCCCCGCCACGTTTTCAATGAGATGAAAATTGTTCGAGATGTTCTGCCAAAGGAAACTCGTGATATCGTGAAGAGATACGTCAACCATGGAGTCTGAAACTCTGAAAACCCTCTCCTTTCCCTTCTCTCCAGTAAAGATAAGATAGAAAGACGATTTTCTGTAGATAAAAGTATTCGGTCTTTTCGCGTCCCCCAGTTGAATCGGTCTGCGAGAAACCTTACTGAAATTATTGATTGGAAATCTTCATTTGAACCAATCCTGACATCAGACTTCACACAGAATGAGATTGAAGGGTTATAAAGCAAGCCATTTAAAATTAAATTGATTCAACATCACTCTCAATGTTGAACGATTTGTAAAGGAAGTTTCAAATGCTTCTGCTCATATATTTGGAGCTGAGAGACGTGACGGTTTTGTTTTTGCTCGTTGCCATGCCCGAAAACTCTTACCAAAACTCGAGAATTAATCAAATCTGCAAGGGATGATATGAATTCTATTTTCAGTTAAAGTATTTTGATATCATTGTCTTTTTATATACTTATTGCTAACGTTGTCAGATAGTCTTTTTGAAAAAGAAAAACAGAAACTAAAATGTTATGGGAATTCTGATAAATCTTATTGTTTATTGGATAAAGGAAATGACTATCTTGTTTTTGTTTTCCTTTCTGATTGCGTCGTACTGGTTCGCAATAGATGTGAACCCCGTGGGACATTATTTCAGCATGTTACCTGGCAGAATCTTAAAATACACACTTCAAGGATTAAGAAAAAAAGAGATTACAGAACAAACAGTTGATATGTAGTTTATATATGAAAACATATCATCGGATCTCTCAACATTTTTTTGTTGCTGTTTTTGTCCTGAAATAGAATAAAAATGTATTTTAATCTTAATAATAACCATTTTACCGGATTCTTTGGGTTATAATTGTATGTGTTCATTTGACTCTGTATGTTGTTTACTTCAAAAGTTATGCGATTTTCGGTGTCCGGTGTGTAGCATACGCGAAACAAAAGCGGAAAATGTGCCAAGGAAGACGACGATCACGGTGTTTTTTAAGCTTGTGCTTTCTTGTTGCCCCCACGTCATAAAATGTCGTTCGGTTTTCAATTTCTGATTTTTTTAATTTTCGGTACGCCCTTATATATATATACTTTCTTTTTTTGTTTACCTTCCTTGCTTTGTTTGTGGAACAAATAAAAGCGAA
>VCCN01003439.1:5345112-5361025 GCA_006491835.1 Architeuthis dux | reverse complement strand
TATTCATAGCGTCTGGGTTAAGGCACTGTATTATCTTTAATTATTCTTATCTTGTCATATAACCAAACGACTCGTTAGAAAACTGTATTTTATAAACAAAATAAAAATCTAAACGAGCCGTGGCCTCGGGTCATAAAGAGTCAGTCCGTGTGAGACTGGAGTCTTCGCGACTTATTTCATACATAGAAGACCTGATAGATATGGAGATATACTATTATCTTCAAGATAACGGAAATATTGGCTCAGATGTCATATTGGCTATGACGCCACTCTTTCGCTTTTAAGAAAATAAAGAACACCGAAAATAGCGTCCAGCATTTGTTTTGCAGCCAGCCGTTATATAGAGACAGCGCGCACCTTCTGTATCTCTCTCCTACCCACCAGTACCCTGTACCTCCCACCACCCTAAGCTCCGACGACCATACATTTATGGTAATTGCCTTTTCGCTTTACGCCATTTCTTCTTACAAAAGGTTTTTATTGGAACGCTCTACTTTCGGATAAGGGGGGAAACTGCATGTTATTTTAGCAGTCGTAAATATGACGCCACTCTGGTCGCTAGTGGAGCAGCCGTGGATCTACGAATTCTTTTTTTTAATGGAGTCCCCAAATCGTTCCTATAAACATCTTTAGAAAATATCCCTTACTTTGAGAGAAACGCCTTTGTTGTTTCTTCATAGATAACTGGGATATATTTGTCTCCGTAAACAAGGATTTGTTTCATAGATTCCATGACCAAAGTATATTTTTTCGTATGGTATTACTTATTTATGTTTAAAATCTACAGTTACTAAGAATATAAAAACGAGCTCATTTGACAAAAACAGCTGGTCAGATAGGCAGGGACAACAACATTCAGTAGAATACGTAACATTTACCATCTTAAGGAATGAAATAGCTGTATGGCCAAGGGACAGACAATTCCTGATTGTCCATTATTGAGGTGGGAGGTGCAGAGTGGCGTAACGGTTACCAGCACAGAAAACGAAATCGGTGGACACCGAGTTCGGGTTTCTGCCGAGGCTGTTTGCGTTCAATTAGCAATAATGCCCTTGGAAAAGGCACGAATCCACTTCTTTTCCGAGATATGAGTAAATAGCAGGGCAGTTGGAGCCCTTAAACCCTGAAAGGCTTTCCATCTAAGAGAAGCTTACTCTGGCCGAACAAAAAACCCCTACGTCTTGACTGTCACCATAGCTGGTCCTACTGAAACTGCAGTAGAGTAGTTGCGGACCTGTGCTCCACAACGAGTCTACAGGAATAAACAAAGAATGCATTATTGAAGTGACCTTGTGTTTTTCTATCGTTCGAGACCGGTACATATCTTCAAAGCTGGGCATAATAATTTCTAGATTAAGGATGCGTCAAGTATTACTTATTGAGTTGATGCAAAAGTTCCCATCGCCTTTTTTATACATGTTCGGGGATGCTTAAAGGTATCTTTGAAGTTTACTCGGCTCTTTATTATTTGTACGTGAGATACATTTGTGCGATTAATTTGCTCTATTTCAATCATGACTGAATATAAAAGTGCACATTCGACATTATTTACTCTTCATGAAACTTATGGTAATGGTGCAGTAGGTGCAAGCATGTGTCAGGAATGGTTTGCGAAGTTTTAAAAAGGAGGATTAGAAGCTGAAAGACAAAGTAAAATACAAAGCAAACTCTGGAAGACCTCAGAACCTGAAAACAGAGGAACTGGAGGACCTTATGAAGGAAGTTGCGCTAAAAGTACGTGAACAAAAAATAGAAAGAGAATTATAGCTGAATATAAAATGCACATTCGACACTGTTTATTCTTCATGTTTAATCGGGGGGGGGCAAGTGCAGCAGAAGCAGAAGGCAATGGAATGCAGCAGAAGCCAGGAAATCACTGAAGCCTATGTCAGATGCAAACAAGTGTCGGGAATGGTTTGCGAAGTTTTAAAAAAAGAGACTTTGAGCACAAGAACAAAGTACACGCTGGGAGATGTCATAACTTGAAAACTGATGAATTTGGAGAATATTGAATAAGATGCACGCGACCAGTGACGTTGCTGCATGATGAAACCGTATTCACACTGCAAATGCGACGCATCAAACGATCATGGAGCTGGGGTTGGAATTTCTTCTACATGCGGCTTATTCTTCAGACTTGTCACCTTCAGACTTGTTTTACTCTCCTTGTCTGGTCAGTGTTCCCAGCAATTTGGACCTTTCGAAAAACTCCCCAAAGAATTAATCGGATCAAAATAGGGATCGTTCTTTTATGTCTGAATACACAATTTAGTTGAGAGATGGTGTACGAACATAGAAAGCCAGGAAAATACATTGATGACTGAATAATAATGCTATTAATTTATATGAATAAAGATTTTGCAAAACAACTTTTGCATCATCCCAATATTAATTTGTTGAACTATACGTTATATATAATAGTGTTCTAGATCCTTTGTATTAATGGCGGGAAGCATATCAACGTGATAGCTGCTCTTACTGATTGAGTTTCGAGAGCTCTATGGCTGGCAGATCAAAAGCAAAGGGATCCGAGTCCGAGTATCACCAAGAGCTCATTCTTCATTTCAGATCCGTTTACTGATAGCCATAGAGTGGCGGTCTGACCAGTTGGAAAATGAAAAGCTGCTAAAATTAAGATGAAAGAAAGTTTGTGCAAAGGTTTCCATCGAAAAACGTGTATTCAGTCTCTAGTTTTCAAAAAACGAGCGCTGGGAACTTTTTCACACACCTTATACTTTTTCACACACCTTATACTTTTTCACACACCTTATAATTTTTCACACACCTTATACTAGTCCAAAATGAATAATGATTGATTGATAAGGCTTGACATATAATAACAGAATTCAAGATAATATTGCTAAGCTAAGTTGGGTAAATGGCGTTTGTCAAAGTGAGAGGCTGGAGTTGACTTTGTTTTCCCACCGTGCCAACAACAAGAACAACCTTCACCTAATTTAAGGGGGTAAACTCTTCACTGTTTGTCTGTCATGTCATGTTAAACCAAATCGATATATAAAATTAGCATTTCCCTTTCGTGATTTGAAATCACGACCAAGTGATCGGTAGACGGCTTACCAACTGAGCCAAACTGACAAGTCTTACATATCTACGAACAGTTATGTTATAAATACGTAATGAAGTAGAAGTAGAAGTGGAGTTTGACCCTGCAACGTCCTGGCTTGTTTCTTACTATTCTTGTGCAACTCGGTTACGAACATTTTTGCTTATCGTAAATTCTGTCATTTCCATTTATATAAACAAAATATAAAGGAGAAAAACAATATATCCTGACATACCCCTGACGTTCCCTGAACCGTGTATACCATAAAGCAGATGGTGTCTTCTTAGGAAAATTGTTCCAGCTACTTTACACGCTTGACGGTTTCCGGAGATAACAGCAATGCGCACATCGACTTTTATTTATTTAATCTGAACTTCGCCTCCTACTCTCCGACCAATCGTTTAGTTCAGTCTCTTATCGCTCTTCAATGAAAAGCAAGAAAAAAAACTATTTCCATCTTTATCTTCGTATTAGAAGCGAATGAAACTCGTAGAGGGATTTTCGTCTTTGCTTCTGACTTCTGATTTGAAAGATCTCAAATCATACTACATCTGAATTAGGGTTAGGTTTTTATTCATTGGAAATAAAGGTTAAGTTTTTGTTCATTAGAAATTAGAGTTAGGTTTTTGTTCATTGGAAATAAGGGTTAGGTTTTTGTTCATTGGAAATAAGGGTTAGGGATTTTTCATTGCAAATAACGGTTAGGTTTTTGTTCATTGGAAATTAAGGTTAGGTTTTTATTCATTGGAAATAACGGTTAGGATGTTGTTCATTGGAAATAAGGGGTGGTTTTTGATTCATTGGATATACGGGTTAGGTTTTGTTCATTGGAAATTGGGATTAGGTTTTTGTTCACTAGAAATTAGGTTTAGGTTTTGTTCATTGGAAATAAGGGTTAAGATTTTGTTCATTGGAAATTAGGATTAGGCTTTTTTCATTGGATATAAGGGTTAGTTTGTTGTTCATTGGAAATTAGGGTTAGGTTTTTGTTCGTTGGGAATAAGGGTTAGGTCTTTGTTCATTGGAAATAAGGGTTAGTTTTTTGTTCATTGGAAATTAGGGTTAGGTTTTTGTTTTAGGAATTTAATAGTAGTTATTAGAAACAAGAAACCAAACCTGTCAACATCAATATAGGTTTCTTTAGTTTTTAAGTGGGTCTGACTGGGTGGCTTACAGCCTGCGTATTTATCTATGTATGCGTCGCGCGTACAGGCCGCACCAATGTAGCTATAGGGCCGAAAACTTAAACATTTACTCCTTATTATGTCTAGAAAAAAACGTTTTCTTTTGTTGTTTGATAAACCCCACCCACCCGGTATTTTAGTGGGGTGTTCAATTTACAATGTAAGTTTATGCTAAGCTGATCCCTGAGCGGTTTGTGTTCGGCAGTGTTCACGCTTGTGTTTTTGTTGTTGAAAATCCGCACTTTTTAGTGATGCAACAGAAAGCGAGAAAAATAACTTATTTATTAATCACCCCTTTTTCCAATTGTTTAACTGCCAAAAGACGTTGGTCACGTGGCAGTTTCTATTGAGTGACTAACCAGACCTGTTTACTAAGCTTTCTAAATCAGAGCTTTCCGAACAGTGTGTTGCGACACTTTAGTGTATCGCCAATAATCTCTAGGTGTGTCGTGAAATTGAGTATAATTTTGTATATTTTTCAAAAAAAATTTTCCTGAGTCAGTTGAACTGCTGGAATGACATTATATATTTGGCTTGGCCAACAAAACTTAAATAATGTGTCGAACAAAAATATATTTTTAAACACGCCTGGTTGCTTCAGAGTTAAACTCTGCTCCCACTTCTACTTCCTTACGTAATTCTACTATACATTTTGGAAGTATGTACAACTTGTCAGTTTAGCGCAGGTGGTAACACAGCAGGATAGAAATCACCTGATCGCGAGTTCAAATCTCGTTAGTGAAATGCTGAGAGTTTGGAAAAGTCACCCATCTATGTATTGAACAAATGTCAAAAGCCGAAACAAATCGTGGACAAGTAGTCACTTGATAAGCTTTGCTTAGTCTGGCACATAGGTCTTAGATTGCTTACAGCACTTGCTGTTCCTAAATGATCACCGATCTAAGTACTGAGCAGGCTCACCGAAGTTAAGCAGCGATGAGCCTGCTCAATGGGTAACCACTTAAGAACAGCGAGTACTGTAACTAGGCCGAGACCTGTGTGACAGACTAAGCAAAGCTTATTAAGTAACAGGTCTGGTTAGTCACTCAGTGGAAACCGTCAACGTCTTTTGGCAGCATGCCGTGTTGGGGTGATCAATTAAACGATTGGAAAAAGGGGTGATCAATGAATAAGTTACTTCTCTCGTCTTTTGTTGGGCGGTTATCACTAAAAACCGTATTTTCAAAAAAGAAGCGTAAACACTGCCAGATACAAACTAAGAGACCAATTTAGCATGGAATTCCATTGTAATTTGAACCACCTCCACTAAAAACCTATTTTGAATGGAATTTTAAAAAAGGTTTACCTAGACATAATAAGGAGTAAATGTTTAAATTATCAGCCCTCTAGCTCCATTGGTGGGGCCTGTACACTGTGACAGTGAAGAAACCTATGTTGATGTTGACAGTTTTGGTAGACGGTTTCTAACAATTTGTCCACGACCTGTTTTGGCTCTTGGCATTTAGACATGTACTCAGTAAGACATGTGCTCAGTACGTAGATGGGTGACCATTCAGAAAGCTTCGTAAATAACTACTATTAAAGTTAACAAGGATGAAGATACTTGTTCGAAGAACTAATAGAATAATTTCTATTATCTGCACAACGAGAACTGATCCTTCACTTTTGGCACGAACCTAGAAATACTTCATCTTGGACTTCAAATAACTTAAGACTATTTACTACACGGTAAACAAACAATATAGCGTGAATATTTGAAACAGAGTGTTGTCAATATGACTAGATTTGTGCCCTGTCTAGCCATAGGCTTCCGGGATAGAATTGGTTATGGCATCGTCCATGAGGGACGAGCTCTCGAGATATGAGATACGATATCAGGATTCGTTGGGAGGTACTTCAGTTGTGATAAAAAGCAGTAATAAGACGGAAAAAACAATAGCCAACAATTGATAACTATGGTGCTTCATCAACGTTTGAGACCGCCAAAGTGGTCGGCTCCTGTGTCGATGAGACTATCCAAGTGGTCGATGAATGCCCGAGGGTCAAAAGGGGGTCGATGAAGGCCGGGAAGGGTCGATTGAAATCTTTGGGTCAAAAACTGACATTCGTATATGAAATAAAGATACATAAAATACAACTTGCTAATACACATTTCTGATTTTGTATATAATTAGTTTTTAGTGTCTATTGATACGATAATTAAGTCAGTATATCACATGTATCGTATAGGTTAATATATAATTTTATACTAAGATTTTGGTACGTTTTTGAAAGAGTTGGTACGTTTTATGATGTGCGTACGTTTGATAAATTTCCTTGGCAGCTCTGCCTGGGGTCGATGAGGGATCAAGGATTTCATGAAGAGGTTGATGGTCTAAAGAGTTTGACGACCCCTGATCTAAGAGTTTGTATGACTAAAGATCATAATGAAATCCCAGGCAAAATCACGACTACTATCACTAATCAACTATAATAATACGCCACGTGTATTGTATATTTATACTTTGACTGTAACATCCCCAAAAGGGGCGTAACCTACTTAATGATAATATAGAAGAGTTGCATCCTTTACAATGTTTTACTATTATCCATTCATGTACATAAAACGCAATGTGTATTCACATGTTTCATATATGCCGTCATTTTTGACGGAATGGATACACGGGTTACAAAAATAAGTAGCGAGAAGCAGGAATAAAATGGCTTCCGGCGAGTGCTCAACACACATCCTACATCCCGGCAGTTTATTAGAAGCCGTCGATCAAAACTGTCAACATCAACATAGGTTTCTTCAGTTTTTATGTTGGACTGGCTGGCTGGCTATCTATGAATATTTCGCGCGTACAGGCCGCACCAATGGAGCTAGGGGGCTGAAAATGTAAACATCTACTCCTTGTTATGTCTAGAAAAAAACGTTTCTTTTTGTTCTTTGAAAATTCCCCAACATAGACATTTAGGGGGTTCACTTTGCTATGTAAGTTTGATCTAAATTGATTCCTTTGTTTGTGTCCAGCAGCGTTCACGCTTGTACTTTGAAAATTCAGACTTTTTAGTGAACCAAAAACATGTGAGATAAATAACTTAATGATTGATCACCCCTTTTTCCAATTATTTCAGCTACAATAAAATGAAGTGAAGAAGAGACATTAACCCTTAATAGGGCACCCCTAAAAATATTTTAGATATCGAAACAACCTTTTTGTATGTTAAACTAGACCTAATTACAAGATATTTTCCGTTGCAAATTTTCTGATTTGTTTTGTTTATGGGGCAAAACGACCTCTGATGAAGTGATCATATATGGTGCCTCGCTCAAAAAGTGACCAAAAATGGAAAATATAAATTTAATACTTAAAGTAGAAGATTAAAAAAACGTAGAATTAAAGAATAACATTCAATAAAATAAATAGATACAAAAGATTGATATAGACAAAAAAAATAACACCTCCGGGTTGATTTTAAAATTGTATTGTGTGGGCCAAAACAGGCTAATTTAATAGGGTGTGGTATGCCTCAGTATCTTTGTTCAAGCACATGTATACTTTGTAAAGCTTACATACCACATTGGTGCGGATTATGTTGTCTTTGTGGCTACACTATTTGCATGTGGCTGACGGGTCCTCGGGTGATCATATATAGACACTTGCCTCATAAAGGGTTAATCTATGATATCATCCTGTTTGTTCTTACTTGTGTTCGAATGCTAGGCTTTCAGTAATAACATAGGGAGGAGGGTAGGTAGTTTAATAAGAGGGTAGGAAGGGCAAGGACATAAAATGGAGGTAGTTTAATAAGAGGGAAGGGAGGGGGCTAGAGAGAGGGGACAGCAAGAAAAGTTAGGTAGTTCAAAAGAATGTCAAGTTGGGTTGAGAGATTTTCGCATATAGAACTAATCCATGTTTGTATAATATTTAGATACAAACATGGATGGGCAACAATGATTGGAAGGGATAAGGGAGAGAATGAGAAGATACAGGACAAAGGGGGAGAGAGGCAGAGGCGTGAGATAATGGTAATCTTATTTGTCAACACACGTGGAATCTCCATGGGTTCAGCTAGTTGATAATTAAGGTTAAAATGTGTAGGGACTAAATGTTTAAATGTTCAGCCCTCTAGCTCCATTGGTGCAGTTTGAACGCGTGACACATACATAGCTAGCCAGCAAGCCAGAGCCTTTTAAAAACTGAAGAGACCTACGTTGATGTTGACTGTGTTGATGTTTACAGATTTGGTTGACGGTTTCTACTAAGGACTTAACAAAATATCATTTATTATTAATATATTAATATATACCCGTTAAAACCTTCCAATGATAGTAGGGATTAAACAAAATATCAATTTCATATACGCCGTCATTTTCTACGACATGTGTACATTAGTAAGATGAAGAAAATACGAGACAAAAATTGATAATTAAGATTAACATATTTGAACTCTGAGATAAATCACAGGAGTTCAAATAACTTAAGATTATCTCGTAATCTTAAGCCAACATCACTACTACTACTATTGCTGCTCTTCTGTTATTAATAAGAAGGAAGAGGAGTATCTTTCCGTCATCTGATTTGCTAGTCTGGGGTTAAATATCCGGAGTCTTGATATGGGGAACTTTTAAAAACGCTTTTAGCCGAGACCTTAATAGAGCTATAGACCAGCAAAGGCTTTCCATTAATCGCTGACTGCCGCAGCCGACCACGGCGAACTTGACTTCAACATATGTTTATCATTATTTATCAATGCCGGCTCCTTTCCAGTCGACCCCACCTCACCTCATATCTATACCCACTACTTACACTGAATATCTTCTCAGACGAGGGCGTTGGTAGGGGGGGTGTTAGGGGGATGGGGTGACTGGGCGTGTTGTACTTCTTAATTTTCCAATGCCCCAATTACCCATGATGCAATGGGGCTATATTTTTGTGTTCTTTTTTCTCTTTTATGATTAGTTTTACAAATCTCTCTCCCCCCTCTATCTCTCTCACCCTTCTCTCTCTCTCTCACCCTCTCTCTCTCACCCTCTCTCTCACCCTCTCTCTCTCTCTCACCTCTCTCTCTCTCTCTCATACACACACATACTTTCTGTCTTGCTGTAACCTCGCACAGAATAATGATTGTCGGTTTGGATTAATTGGTAAGGCCAGGAGAATCAAAATCAGCTCATTTGAGGTTTCAGCCTCAGTTTTCACCTAGAAGATCGAAATTAACCCATTAACTGTGCATTTCGAGAATATCCATCATTCTCGTTTATGACTAACTCAATGAAATGTTATCAAACTCCAGTACAAAGTCTGGAGTTGACTTTGTTTTCGTTTGGCATTTACATTAGGCGTACACAAGCAATATTTTCTCCCATCTTCAATGGTTACAATCAATAAAGAGCTTAGTAGGGGACAAGGCCGAACGTTAGGGAGAAATGTAGCTAGAAATGTTGCGTAGTGTGGTTTTTCCCAAGTAGAAATAAACCTGATAAACTCCAGTACAAAGTCTGAAGTTGACTTTGTTTTCCTACCGTAACAAGAACACAAGAACAATCCTCACCAAAATAAAGGGTGGAAACAGATATGTAAAATTCACATTCCCCTACCGTGATTTAACCTCATGGCCAACTGATTGCCAGGAGGCTGTCTTACTGACTGAGCTAAATTGACAAGTCTTAGATATTAACGAAAATTTATCATACAGATACGCACGGGCTCATTTCATTCTAATAAATAAATACATTTATACAACAAAATATATTTTTTTAATAATTTTTTTATTTGTTATATATACAATGCAAAAGTTGCAGTAATCATCTTCAGTCGGAATAGAAGTTGGAGTAGAGTTTGACCCTGCAGCAGCCAGACTTGTCTGTTTTATTGTAATTGAGGGCAACTCACTCCAATCTGTGAGTCAGGGATAACTTACAATTGATTATCTTGCAATGGACAAGGGTTTTTATCTTGCAATGGATAACTACTGGGCCATGGCCGTCCGCTTGGGGTGGGGGGGCATATTCGACCTTCTCACCGAGGACAAGGGAGGTTTGATAGTTGGAACCTTATAGTCAATAAACGTTAATGGTGCAGTACATTTATTTTATGTAACCTCAACTTAATGTTCCCATAGAAAAAAACTGTATTATTATTTTCTGTGGCTCATTCCATCCATATTTCTATAAATTAATACATGTATTTAGTTTTAAGCATAATACAATTACTCCTCAAGTATAACCTAGGAAATGGAACCATAGTCGCCTTCAGCCTCTTTTCCTGCCGCTTAAACGAAAGATTGAAACTACAATATAAAAACGCATACATAATAAAGTTTAATTGTTTTCGATCAACTATACATTGAATTAAACAACGTTACAGAGCAACTTTAGCTCAAACAAGAATGCTACTCTATAATAAATTGTATAGCCATATTCTCTTTGTTAGTATCGTTAGCTTTAATTCCTGACTTTCAATGCATTTCTATAGCAAAATCAGTAACACTGCATTCAAATTATACATACTAGGGCAGTGCCCGTTCGAAAGATGCATGTTTTGGAGGGGCCAGACTTCATGGTGTGAAGTATTTCAGTCACTTCTCTTCAGTGTTGCAAATTTAGATATTTTATATCTAAATTTGGATAATTCTAAAGAGCGGAAGTCAGGGGAGATAATTTAGAGAAACTATAAAAGAAGATCTATAATCTTCAATTAACATGTATTTTTATTAGATTTCTCGAGAACCGCTCATCCAAACAACTTCAAACTTGACAAAAAACTTCAAACAAAATCTTTAAACTTGACACTGCACTGCTTTGTGTGCGGATTAATATATCTGGCGATTGTCAACTTCATACAATCGCAATGCGTGCACAGAGAGAGAGAGAGAGAGAGAGAGAGAGAGAGAAAGTTCTTCAACTGTACTTAGATAATAGCACTATTCTGTCAGTAATGCTCCCCTTAAATCCTGAGAACTGACTATCCTGATTTTCAATGCATTTGTATCGGAAAATCATCTCCAATAGATTTCTAGAGAAAATCATTGGCAATGCATTTAAATTATACATATAAAAGCCCGATTCTATCAGTAACGCGTGTATTCATTCATGACCACTGACAATACTTTTTTCCATGATTTTCAGTGCACAAGGTAAAGATTAAGTGCCGAATCTTGCTAAACAAGTTCTCCCTAATCTCGTCCACGGTCTGGAACAGCCAACAGTCGCAGGGGGCCAAATCTGGACTATACAGGGTCTGACGGACATGGGTGATGCCCTGCACGAAACGTGCGGAATGGTCAGGCTCGTTCACTGTGAATTGCGACGCTCACACAGCACACGAGCTCACGTAATGGCGTCTCACTGCCAACTGAGTATATTCGCGCATGCGCAGTAAGGTCTCATCTGATTGGTTGCCAAGTTAAATCGAGGCCGCGTAACCGGTTCTCGAGATATTCAAAATGTCTGGATACTTTCCGGACAGTCCTCGTATATGTACTCGCCAGACGTATAGAAAACTACTTTCACTTGCCGACCGTTTTGCAGACATGTTGGCGTCCATTTCGCTTGTTTCTGGCAGAACAATATGGATTGCATCATTTTCATCGAACAATACTTCAACCGAGGTTAGTTTTCTGCAGAATGTCTGCCGTATTACATCTATTGATTTCACCGACTTCGTATATTATGAGTTATATTAAATAAGCCACGGTTCTCGCCATATCTCTCTCTATCTATTACACCATCGTCTGCTCTCTTGTCAGTTAGAAAACGTCAACCAAAACTGTCGCCAAAAGTGTCAACATAGGTTTCTTCAGTTTTCACGTGAGTCTGACTGGATGGCTGTCAGGCTATCTATGTATGAGTCACGCGTACAGGCCGCACCAATGGAGCTAGAGGAGTGAACATTTTATACATTTACTCATTATGTCTAGAAGAAAACTTTTTTGTTTTTTTTTTCCCCTCAAAATAGGTTTTTAATATGGTGAATTTCAATTCATAATGTAAGTTTATGCTAAATTAGTCCCTTGGTTTTTGTCCGTCAACGTTAACGCTTGTTTTTTTTTTGAAAATTCGGACTTTTTAGTTATCACGGCCCAACACAAGGCGAGAGAAGTAATTTATTCATCGAACACCCCCTTTTCAATTTTTTTAATTGATCACCCGCAACACCCCTTACTACCAAAAGACATTGGTCACGTGAAGATTTCTATTGAATGACTAACCAGACTTGTTCTTTTTTTTTCGTTTGTTGTCTTTTCTGCGGTCGGAAGGTCGCAGTTCTTTGCTATTAACTTTTTAATTAATGTCCAGTTTTATTTAGTCACCCGTGTACCCGTGCTGTCAAAAATGATGGTGTACAGGAAATTAAAACATTAAAACAGTAATTCTCAAACTTAATTGTATGACGGCACACAAAGAAATATAGTGATATACGCGGCACACCAACAGTAAAAATGAAATGAATTAGACAAATATATTAGAATAGTCAATGTTTGTATCGGCATAACTGATCTACGTACTCATCACACCCTTTTCATTTCATCTGTTGCTACAATGTTGGCTTACGCCTCAGCATCATGGATACTATGAACGTCTTGAACTATTTTCATTATTTAATTGATTTGGGTGTTAGAGACACAAATAAATAAAATGAGTCACGGTTCTCGCCATATATCTTCCTATCTATTACGCCATGGTCTGCTCTCAGTCAGTTGTTTGTTTTTTGTTTCTTGATTTTCGTATCTTTTCAATTCGTGTCCAGTTTTATTTAAACATTAGCAGCTTATGTATACTTTACTACAGTGATTCTCAAACTGTGTGGCGCAGCATAATAGTGTGCCGCAACGATCTCCTATTTTTTTTCCAAATACGCAAACATGTATTTCGAGCCTTGCACGTGTCTAGTAAAGGTATTATGTCTGTCCTGCATCTGCGAAGGATTTGCCAATCTAGTAGTTTTATCACTAGATTTTGTGAGATCTCAACCTTTTTAGTGACAGATGAAAGGGAAAAGGTGTGGTGAGTACGTATATCAGTTTGCTGATATAAAAGTTTAGTTCATTGACTACTGAAATGATTTTGTCAAATTCATTTCATTTTTACAATTGTATGTCAAATATATTTCTTAGTGTGCCGTCACACAAACAGTGTGAGAACCATTGCTGTAATATCGCAGGGAAAAAGTAGAGTGTTCCTATAAAAAACATTCGTAAGCTGAAACGGCGTAAAGCTAAGAAGCAATTACCATTAATTTATATGGAGAAAACATTTGACGGTTCCCAGACTAGAAAAATGGTGATTTTCAATATATTTGGATATTTTGAGTGTGTTGTCTACTTCCAACATCGTGTAACGTTAATTATTCTCAAGTAATGTCTTGATTTGATCGCTATCAACCTCAGCTGCTTTACTCGACCGTGAAGCGATACACTTCCAGCACAAAACTTCGCAAACCACTGTTGACACATTTGATCAGAGTACCTTATCCTTAAACTTTACAATGTTTTTTATTTGTTTTTTTCGTTTCAGTCTATAATAACCTTGGATGCCTATAGAGGGGCAATGGTTTGCCAGCCAGTCTCACAGAAAATTAACTTGTGTAGTAAATGTTATCTTCGCTAAGTGTCTCACCATTTTGACCCTGTGCCAGACTAAGCTAAGCTTAGTAAATATCTACTTTGCTTTGAAAACAAAGATTTTCATTTGCTTTTATTCATTCGGGGTGGTTGTCCTTGTTTATACTGGGAACATTGTGAGATGGTGTCCTTTTAGTCCCTGGTTAATTGGGTTCAACACTCAAGAGACACACATTAAATATGATACTAATGTTGACGGTTGACTTTAGGATGACAAGCTGGAATACATTGCGACACAGCATCATGGAATCCGATCAGATCATGCGGGAGAGTCAGGTCAGAGACTAATGTAACTATTGGTCGCTTCTATCCATGACTGGTTGACAGTGAATCGATCGATCGATTTCACCTTATTCTGTTCATATCTTTACTGTCTGTCTGTCCTTCTGTTTCTCTATCTGACTGTCCGTCTGTTGTTCTGTCTGTCTGTGGGTCCTTCTGTCTGTCTGTCTCTCTCTCTCTCGTTCTGTCTGTATGTCTGCTTATATTTATCTCAATCATTTAATATCTATCATTCTATGATATCAATCTGTTTGCATCTATCTCAGTGAACATCTGTCTCTTTTGAATGACGCATTGAAACAAGAACTTGCAAGCCTGACGCAGCAAACGATCCGGGCCTGTCCGGGCCTGTCACTCCCAGACATTTTGCTCCACGTAACGATCTCTGTCTGGTCAGCGCTGACACCTAGTATGAAATAGCGAAAATCTTTCAAATAATTCATCAAATTAGAAACTGATGTGTTCCTTTATGATGCACACCTTAACTGAAAGGTGGCCAAAAGTTAAAGAAAGCCAGTGAAATAGGATGACTGAATTATGATGCTATAAATATATGTGAATAAAGGATTTGTTCCAAAACTGCTGGAAAATTTTGCATCAATCAATCAATATATTTATTTTAGTCTGATGATATCTTTTTATTATAATTCACCAAAAGTCCGTCTGTCCGTCTGTCTGTATGTGACAGTCTACCGCAAAAATCACTCAACATATGTTTTCAGGTGGGTGGTTCGATTTACAGTTCAAACCCATTCTAAAATGGTCGTAATTCTGGTGGTTGCTCTTCTCTTTAGTCCGCTCCCTTAGTGACTATAGTGTTACATGCTGGACAAAAAGACCAAACTTTCAGGGATGGTGCTTAAGGTGATTATATTTAATATTTTCAATGGACCCAAGCAAAAGTATTGGTATTGTGTCGGACATTTTCCAAGATGGCCACCACAAGAATCCTAGAATACATGGAAATTTGAAATAATATCTGATTTATCTGATACCTATCCCCTAATTTGTCCCTGAGGATTTCCAAAGTTAGCTTTGTTTAACAGTATATGAACATGGTGAGCTTCAGAGGTAAGTTAATGTCATAAACTCTATTACTGACTCCCGTAAGTCACGATAGTCACTCGTCTCCCTTCAATTGTCCGTAATTCTTTTCCTAATTGAGATAAGAGAAATATTCTTTTTTTATTTAGTAGATGAATAATTCATCTACACAACACACATTATTTTTAGTCGATACTAAGTGAAATGTGTTATTAATGACATTAAATTACCTCTAGTGGTCACAAGATTCATAGTCTGT
The DNA here is from genome assembly GCA_006491835.1 of Architeuthis dux. Classification (NCBI taxonomy): domain Eukaryota; kingdom Metazoa; phylum Mollusca; class Cephalopoda; order Oegopsida; family Architeuthidae; genus Architeuthis; species Architeuthis dux. The sequence continues at coordinate 5,345,622 of VCCN01003439.1, read as the reverse complement.
TGAATATAAGGTCATTTTTTGGAATCTTCGGGGTCGAATTTTGTATTTTTAGAATTAAATTCAAGGTAGTAAGTAATTTTGTTTCCCTTTTCAATATAATTCTAATGGCGGCCAGCTTGGAAAATCGTTACCACTGCCATACTATAATAAATGAAAATATTAATCCTCTATACCTAAGCTATCATCACTGAAAGTTTGGTAATTTTGTCCGGCATGTAACCCCCCCCCCCTCCTCAAACATACACGTTTCTGCCCTAAGGGAGCGGACTACTTCAGCTGCTGGTTGAAATTTAGTATCGCTCTTTGAGAGGAGGTAATATCTCCATAGATATGTGGGGTACCGTCCCAGACGGCGTGGACCACAGAGAACCCCTGTAGATATACAGGGCCCCACCGAATATATTGAATAAGGTGGCACAAACCCTAAATGATCACCAGAAGCACTGGCAACAGGTGAGCTAAACTAGTCACCAATTTCCCAAATCCAATATGATAGCACAACCATACAAA
>VCCN01003439.1:5295749-5307846 GCA_006491835.1 Architeuthis dux | reverse complement strand
TACTAACACCTCATCTCAGAAATACCGAACTCAGGCATTCTTGTTTTTAGTATTATTTTGCTTTTCCTAGTCAAAATCCGAGATTTCATTTAGTACACACACACGCACACACTTAATATACATATACAGTAAACGCTCACTATAACGAACCTCGATATAACAAATTTCGGCTTTAACGAACTCGTGGATCCATCCGAACTGACTTCGGATTTACCGAACGGAGTTCGATAATTGTGGCAAACATGTAGACCATATAAATGCCGCGAACACGTGGATCATAACGAACTTTTTTCTCATTTACCGAACGAAGTTTGATAAATGCGAGTACCAATCAGCGATCGCGCGTTTGCCAAGACTGGTGGGATACGTTGGTACGAAGGAATGCGTGCGTCGTTACGTCACAGTCTCCTTGGATACTCGTTCTGTGCTTACCGCGTTCTGTTTTTGCGTGCATTTCTGGCATGGCTTCAAAATGTAGTGGGGGGGGGGTTAGGTATATGGGGCAGATTGAATCACTTGCTTTAATATTTGTTTCCACCACTTGATGGCGCCACTCTTAGCCTCCCTTCTAATCCCTTCCGTAGCCTATTGCCCACCCATCCACAAATTTTCATTGAAATTCATTGAGTACTTTTGGAGATATCGTGTGGACACACAGACGGAAAGACGGAAAGACAGTCGGAAAGACGGAAAGACAGAAAGACGCGACCGAATATATATACCTCTCCAACTTCGTTGGCATTGCTAGTCAGGTCTTAGTCATGTTGCAATATAATATATACTCAGTATTTGTGAGATACAATTCAATGGATTTATTATGGTTTTTTTTATAATTTAATAGTCGCATGTTAACATTTAATGCTAACCCTAGATAACCCTGATAAAATTAAAAAGAAGAAAAAACACTATTGCTGTCCTCTTTGCGAGCTACCTTTTTTCGACGTTCTCACCGAAAGAGAGAGGGTGGGAATTGCCACTTCATGTCTGTATGGGTCAAATTACGATTTGTTGATAGTCCAACAATCCCGTACAACGCAAACAAAACGGAAAATATCCTCAACAAGATCAATTCAAATCGTACACATTCAAATAAAAAAAGGAAGAAAGACAAGCCCGGCTGCTACAGGGCCAAACCCCACTCCTACTTCCGACTGAAGATGATACAGTAACCTTTGTATTGTATTAGGTTGTCCCACATGAAATTTTCAACTTATGATTCATAATATAGTCCGGGGCCAGCACCTCCCCTCCCCCTAGAACCCTATGAGTAGGGTACCAACATATTCCTTAGGATGCCCTCGTTCAGAAAAACGTTGTTCCCAAGAAAAAACTACCTTATTTGCATAAAACAAAATGGTCGCTAGCACACACCAAATCCAGAAGTTCATATCTCGTCTCCTCAGGCGGGGACGTAGTAGAAAGTGCACCTACATTTTTTTAGTTTTTGGCCAATGCCGCTGAAAATCTGTATATATATAAGGCCTATACTGCTGTAATTTTACAGAAAGGAGTCATTGTTTTTAGGATTTAAGTTTTGTGAGTTTCGCTGATCACAGGATAAATTATATAAAATAACAAAGTTGTGTAAGTCACTACACTGGTAACAAAATAATAATAGTGAAAATGCTTCGTCTACAAAGAAAGAAATATTCAATATTTTATTTAAATTGGTTCTGTTATATTTACAAACGGCTTTTGTGGCTTTATTAACATCATTACGATTATTATGTTTTTAATTGTAATAATCTTTTCTAAGTGGAATCGGTGAGCTGAGTTCAAACTCCAGTCGATGCTGTTCACGTTTACTTCGCACTATTGCCCTTGAGAAAGGCATGGACCAATCTCTTCTCCCTCCAGTTGTGGGTGAAATAGCAGGGCAGATTGTACTCTCTAACCTCAAGAGGCAACCAGTCTAGGAGAATAGCAACTCTGAATTCAAAACAAGCTCAATAGATAATAGTGGCAACGGGTGATCTCAATTAGTCACTACCGCCCCCCCCCCCAAAAAAAACAATAACATGGCCATACAATCTTCATGGTATGCGTTTGGAAAGGCTTTTGTCCAGCAGTGAACATGAAATGGCTGTAAAAATATATACCTTTATCTTTAACCCATCAATCGAGGAAGGTGCCGAAAAGTAATAGTTATCCATGGCAAGATAAAAGCCCTTGTCCACTGCATGATAATATATAGCAAGATTGAAGCATAGAGTCACAGATAGAACTGATTTGCCATCAATCACAATTGAACTGAAATGTTATTGAGGTAGCCATAGAACTGTAATGACTGAAATTCCCGTCATCCGCAGTTAATGGTTTAATATAATAATTCTTAAACTATTCTGAGTAAACATTGCTTTTGTTGTACTGTCAGTATTGGTCGCATCATTGTTATTTAAGTGTCGCACTTATTAACTCTTTACAAGACAAACAAAATAGCCACTTCTAAACTGACAGTCAATAAAAAACAGAAACAGTCATGCGCATTAAAGCGACATGTGAGTAATTTACACGAGATCCTTTTTATCTCTTTTCCGGTTCAATCCACACAGCAAAGAGTGGCTCAAAAGGCGGAGAACTCTTTTTGTTAAAACAATGAATATCAATTTTCCCCTGAGGCCCCTAGAATTTGTCAGATCGTGACTAATTGTGACGCCCGAGACATCTGTCGGCCAACAGCACAAGTTTCAACTGGTTTAAGTGGATTTACGATCCCCCCGACAATTGCTCTATACTGTAAATCGAACCCCGACCTGTCCCCTTGTCCTTCCGTTTTTTAACGCCCAAACTACGCTGTCTGTATCAATAATACATAAACTGTTATGCTTTCTTAAGAGCGTGCTGATTATGGTTGTTTTATCGCATCTCTTCTCTGTCAACATTCTCATCACTAGCAAATACCCGTTGCTTTACTAACGGTCATATAAGGGTGGAAATCGAAAGCACCGATAAAACTCATGGGAGTGGCCTGAAGTGGCAATCCCTGGCTCTTGACCAAATCGTCTGCTCACAGACACTCGAAAGCTAGTTCCATTCCGCATCATTTAACCTTTTTGCATTTCTTCTTTTCTCGATGGCCGAGTTCAGCCATTTCTTTTAGCAAATATATTTGTTTCACCCCCTACCCTTTTGAGTACACCTACCCTACTTAGCTCCCCCTCTCTACGCCCTCTTTGCAGTATGTGTGCTGCAATTTCATTCTCAGAACCTTTCCTCTACTCCCATCCCTTCAACGTAATTTATTTTATTTCTAAAGTGCGACAGACAGGCTTATTATAATATAGATTGTGCACCCTGTCTCATGTCCGTTGCTTTGTACATGATTGTACCCTGTCAAGGTTGCCAATGGAAGTAAATAGCCATAAAAGTATATTACATGGTGCCTCACCCTAGCGTAGTAGTTAGCAATCTGGCCTCTCAGATTATTACAACTGAGTAGTGAGTTCGCTCCTCACTGGGTAACCCCAAGCTGTGGCCTTGTGCTAAACTAAGCAAAGTCTATTGGTTAAGTGGTTGCGCAGTTAGCCTAGCACATCATTCCTTTTATACTGAATTCGCGCCCGCACTTGTGGCCTTGTGCCAGACCAACCTGATAAATACCTAATGAGTAACTGACAGTGCAGCAATGATTATCCAACTAACTTAGCAGACCATTTCTACTGTATTGTGTTCGAATTTCACTGGGTGCTGAAAACGTGTGGCCTTGTCCCAAACCAAGCGAGGCTTTGTCAATAAAGTAGCCAAAAATATCCACTGTGCATGATATATTTAGAATTAAATAAACAGATTTTTGCCATATCAACTTGCTAAAATCTGGTGTATACCTAGCTGTTACTTATACACAAATTTGAGCCGAAATGATTAATATTTTATCTATGCGATTAACAGGGGCGCTGTGTTAAGTGCATTGACAAGGAAGGAGACTATGATGAAAAATAATATTTATTGTGTAAAATAAATGGGTTTTCTGTGTGTGTGTGTGTGTGTGTGTGTCGGGGGGATCAATTTTAATGGTTCATTACAAGCTGTACCTGCTGGTTTCACATATAGATTTTCATAATGAACATTTGAGTGTTATTTATACATCTTGTTTGTTGTTTTCTGAATGGCTAGTTGATTAGTGCAATGGATGTCCGTGCTTCATTGGGCGTGTATCATGCGATTGGCTGTTTGGTCCCTCCAATGTGTATCTATGTTTTATCTATGTTTTATTTTGGGCGTGTTTGTATGTTTTTATATGTGTTTGTCGGCTTGTTAATCTTACTGTTTTATGGTTCTGACTGGTTAATCTGGGTAATGTTTTTCTAAACATCTTATCTCTTTTATGGTTTTGTTGTGGTGCCCTTAGTCTCCGGTCAGAAGTTTGTATCTTATATTCTGTCTGGCTTAGACCCTTTATCTAGAGTCTGACTCTGATACTATTGCTATTTCTTTTATTTTTTTTTTTTAAATTTATTTTGTATTATTTGTGCATTTTTTGTGTATTTTAGTTTCTCATTTTGTCAAGTTGTTTTTGCTATAAGTTTTTATTATTATTGTAGTATAACGCCGGTTGTACTACTTCTTCACGCCGAGAGAGAAAGAGACGATGAGAGAGAGAGAGAGAGAGAGAGATGATGACGTCTTGTTCCGGGTCTGAACTTTCTGTGGAGGGAAATTAATTTCTGAGAAAAGACTCTCCCACATGGGTGGAGAGAAAAGACGACAAAAATTCAGGTTCTCCAATTGGAAATCTGTGGTTTTATTTCCGTCGACATAAGAGTCGCTTCTGGGCCAGTTCGCGGATTACTTCGAGGTACGGAATTCTGTTTCATTTAGTTTTCTAAATGAGTTGGTCACTTTTCTGAGTTACTACTAAGAAAATCAAGGGTTGTTCCTCATTCTTCTACCCATCCATTGTGAAAGAGCCAACTATTTCGCCTCTGACCTGCCGCATTCAAATCTAAAACTGCAAAACTCATTCTAACCGGCTCTCTCCTCCCTCACCCCTGACGGACAGGGAGCCTCTTTGTGCGACCTGTCACTAATGGCTTCAGATCTCAACTCCCACCTATTTTCAAATCTGGGCCCCTTTTAATGGCTACCGGTAATCCGATCTGTCCAGTTTGTCACGTACGCAGTTTAACACAGATTCCTAGCCCCGGTATGGTCTTTTTACCACGTACACACGAACACAGAGTGCATTTCGTTACATACGCCTATTTGTGAAAAAAGATTTTAATCTAAATTTTTACCAAATCCTAATCCTAAACCGTAATTTGCTATAAAAACATAGCATTGTAAGATAACGGTCTAATTGCATATACATATATTTATGTTTTTGAAAAAATTCATATCCACTCATATAAGCTACATTGTACAATAAATTCTTGTACTTCTGGTTTTGATCGTAATTTTCTATAGAAACCTACAAAGTATTTAAATTTCGTCTCACGATGCGTAAGACGAAATTTCATATCTACTCATATAATCTACATTTTACATCCTAATTCAACAACAGAATTCAACATTTTGTATCAACGCAACTCAACAATACCTTGTGGTTTTCCGCAAATCCGCTCCGTTCGGCAGATACAAAAATACCTCATTAACATCTAAGAGAGACTATTACAATTTCGAAGAAAAAATTCATGCATATAAAACACGATACAAAATCTTTTCAACATCACACCATTCCACTCCCACGGCAGTCAATAATTCAACGAGCAAAATATTTCCACATAAAATCAACAGAGGTACACACATCTCAACAATTACACAAGGCGAAGAACTCGCTTTACTCGGACTTGGTGAAAGAACATAATTAAAGCGATGCATTGTTGACGCGTCAACTTCATGACGAATGGATTTATATCGATTCCACAGATGAGGCAAACTCAGCGACACCTATCGACACCTTCAGCCAGGGGTAAACAAAATATATTTACGTTTCAATCAAACACCACAAGCCATTTTCAGTAAATGATTAATCATTACTCATGCCGACTACACTTGAAAAACAATGTCCAAACGAAAATCGTTCAACAAACGATAAACACAAACAAATACGATTAAATACTTTGATTCGTTAGAAAAATTTGCTCTGCCGAAAAAAATGAGAAGAAATGTGATGCTAAAACTGCACTTACTGTTATTTGGTCGCTGTTAAGAAAACAAAACTGAAAGAAAGAAATGTTTTTTGTTTTTCTTGATTTTTCTTCCTTTTCCTCGTGGTCTTCGTAATTTCCCCGCCCGAAGTTCGAGGCGCCATTCTCATCGTGATCATGTGTAGTGGATTCAGGACCGTTTTTCACGTTGTGGACTGTTGTTTTCACGTGGTTGAAACCATGGTTCGAAATCATTTTGAATAGGTTATAGGGAATCCTGGTCACGAGCAATAATTTGAGACATGTAGTATAACGCCGGTTGTACCACATCTTCACGCCGAGAGAGAAAGAGATGATGAGAGAGAGAGATGATGAGAGAGTGAGAAATGATGATGACGTCTCGTTCCGGGTCTGCTGACGTGAGCTCATCTCTCTGTGGAGGCAAATTCATTTCGGAGGAAAAACTCTCCCACGTGTGTGGCGAGAAAAGACGACAAAATTCACGGATCTTCAATTTGAAATCTGGGGTTTTTATTTCCGCATTACAGGTTCATTTCTGGGCGGTCTGCGGATTTCATCGAGATACGGAAATTCTGTTGCATTTGGTTTTCTAAAAGAGTTAACTCTGAAAAGTGACCACTACGAAAATCAACCGGGTGGAAGAAGCCATTTCGTCTCTGGCCTGTCGCTCCAGATTCAAATCTCAAACTGGTCACCGCTTCTAACCGGCTCTCACCCCCACCCTCCCTGGCGGGGAGCGGACCTCCTGGTAGACCCTGTTGCTAACTGCTTCAGCTCGCAACCCCAACTGCTGCTAACCGTTTCAATCTAGCCTCTTATAACTGCTACTGGTCATACTATCCCTCCTCCATTCTATTTTCAAATCTTCAACGGTTTCCGGTAATCCGATCTTTCCAGTTTGTCACGTACGCTGTTTGACACAGATTTCAAATCTGGCCACTTTGGAAGTGGCCAGATTTGAAATCTGAGTCAAACAGCGTACCGGTAACACGATCTGGGTGTATTTCGTTACAGTGGTTTGTGGTTTAAATTCCGGTTTGGTTAATGCGAAATATACCCTTTCGTCTTTCGGGTTCTGTGATGTCGAAATTTTAGCCATATATAACTCTGATTAGGCATCTTTTGTTCACGACGCAGTCACTGGAGAAAATAAATGTATTTGTAGAAACTCCATTTTCCCCATATTTTCCATGCAGGAGTAACCTATTTTTATATTGTTCGTGTTTAGAATTTTATGTAATCTATTGTTGTTGGGGAAATGTTTTTTGATTATTTCTATGAATATTTCCCCTATATTAGTTCTATCTCCCTTGTTGAAAGGGGGAGTAAACCATATTATTTTTCTACTTCTATTATTTTTCGTTTTCCTTTTATCCTTATTCTCTACTTGTTCTTCGTTATACTGTAATTTGTAGTTTTCATGTCCGCTATTTTCTAGTGCTTTTTGGTATTCTGCTGTGTGCTTATTAAACATCATTCTGTAGAGGAGTTGCTTAGTAATCTTTTGTTTATGGAGTTTGGTATTTGTCTAATAATTGAGGGCGGGTGGTTGGATCTAGTGTTTATATATAATGGTTTATTATTTGGCTTGGAGTAGTTTTCATACATATTATTTTGTATCTTTAGCGTTACATCTAGAACATTAACAATTTGTATGTTGCTTTATTTCTATTTTTAGTCCTAACTGCTTTAATTTTCTAGTTATCTCTTTTTAAATTCTGTTTACTTTATGCCCGGTGCATTTCCTTAAGACCAATAGTCCCTCATCTCTGTACAGCCCAATATCTGAAACTTCTATGTCGTGGCTATTGGTTAGGGTGTATAGGATATATAGCCCTACCAGATCAGAGATCTGTGCACTGTCATACGCGCCCATTGCTACATCGAAGTCGGGGCTTTCTTTTCTCCCATTGTTCAGTGTTATTGGATAAGTTTTTTCTGCTGTGTATGATTATATCGATGTCGGATTTCTTAAGTTCAGTACAAGTTTCGGCCATAATTAATGTGTTTTTCAATGTCTCTTCCGTTATGGAAGGATAAAAGTCTATAATATCAAATTGAACGAAGACGGCTTTGTTCTTTCCTTCGATGTTATTGAACCAGTTCAGTGCCTCTTTGGTATTAATCCCTTGGTTTAATCCGTAATGTAGTTTCACACGCCGGTTAATTGTGTCCAATATTGTTTTACTGATTCTGCCGATTTGGTTGGGTCGATCAGTCTGGCTGTCTGTTTGTTTTTGAAGTCGTCTTTGTTGTCTTTGAGTAGTATATAGGCTTGTTTCTTCTGTGGCTGTTCTACCCCCCCTCTCTCTCTCTCTCTCTCTCTCTCTCTCTCTCTGTATATATATTGGGTGGCCTTCTTTTTTCCTACTGACATATATATCCCATCGATGTTTTTATAGGTATCGATATTTACTGAAGAGTAAGGGTTTTGTTAATAATTCCCATTGGCACGGGGGATCTGTTTCTATACCTCTAGTCTCTATTACATTCATTACAGTTACTCCTGAGACATCATTACCATTTCAATAGCGTCCACAAAAGGAGCACAAACAGAATCATTCAAAGAACTTTTCATAAATATAAATGGCAGTTGGGATATGAATTTGAAAGTATCTGTGTCAACGAACGATTTTCATTGCGTTAAAGATACGCATAGCTAATTGACAAAATATCAGGAAATAAATATATTAAACTTCATTGAATATTTCTGGAACATACAAAAGGTCTAGGGTTCTCAAACTTTATTGGATGACGGCACACTAAGAAATATATTTGATTTACGCGGCACACCAACTCTTTACTCCCTTAAAATATGAACATGCATTGATATGTTTTACTCAGTAAGCAGGATGATGTTTCCACATAGCAGTAATCGTTGAAGTAGTAATGAAGGTGTATACTGTGCGTCAATGTACTGTAAAAATCAAATGAATTAGATGAAAACAATTCTGTAGTCAATGAAGGAAACTTTTACATCAGCAAACTCATATAAGTACTAATCACTCCTTTTTTCTTTTATCTGCGCTAAAAAGGTTGCGATCTCACAAAATTTAGTGATAAAACCACTAGATTGACAACTGTGTGGCGGAAGCGGGACATACATAATACCCATACTGGACACGTTCAAGGCTCGAAATACATGTTTGCGTATTTGGAAAATTTACGCAGAATACTTGGTAGATAGTTGCGGCACATTTTTGTGTAGCGGCACACAGTTTGAAAATAACTCAAATGAGACACGCAAAGCTAATTGACGAAACATCAGGAATTAAAGATATTGAATCCCATTTCTGGAACATACATGTCCTGGGGCTGCTAAAATGCTATTCATACATATAATGTGTTTCTGTACTCTGGTGACGTAACTTAGTAGAAATAGAAGTTTACATTACATTAAACTTGATACATATAAAATGAAAGCAGATCAATCAACTTAACAATGAAAAGAATATAGTATGTGAACTTGAAAAATCACGTGTCTATGTTAACTTTCCGTTGGAATTACAGTGACGTCATTCTTTCCTTCTTCAACTTCCTCAACTTCCTCCAAAATATATCGGGGACTGGATGAATGCCTTACCACTACCTACTGCCGGCACTCTTCCAGACAATGAATGTGTCCGTATTGGCGTTACTCTTCGACTTGATCTTCGCATCTGAGAACCCCACCGCTGCCGCTGTGGGTCAACCATCGACGAATTCGGTTTCCACCCCTCTCATGTCGCCTCAGCGCGGGTCGCCTTATTCGAGCCGATTGGCCTAGACCGGGGAGGTGGTAACCGCCCGGGTGGAATAATTCGAAGCCGGCAAACCACTTATTTGAGATGACACTTGCAGTGATTCCTTCGCAAACCGCAACCTGATCTCGTTGGCCGTTGAGCTTGGTATTGTCGTTCGACAGGCCGAGAAGCGGAAGATGGCCAAACGTTGCTCACTGACCGATAGGTACGAGTTTGTACCGGTTGCAGTCGAGACATCTGGCTTGATTGGCTCCAAAGCATTGAAACTCACCCGCCGAACAGGTTGCAAAGTCGCCCAACGCCACGACGAACCGCGCGAGACTGTCTGGCTCTTCTAGCGTGTTTCGATAGGAGTCGTCCGTGGCTAAACGTTCTCCATAGCGACAGCGAGAACAGACAGAGTTGTCCGTTCAATTTACCTTTAGTTTAGTTTAACATTCAGAGAAGTATTGAACAAGAAAATGTAGAGGAACATAATTGCAAAATTATTAAAATACTGTCGTCATTTCTGACAGCATGGGTAAACTAGTTAAATTATAATGAAGACATCCCCGTACGGCCCTAAGCCCGTCAAGGAATGAAGCAGTATGTCGGGTTATATTAGGAGAGCGACACCTGTTGGTGACATGCGACGGAAGCTTTAATTCAAACTGACATGCGTAATGGCACCCTTCTCTATCGAGCCTCGCTTTCACAGACCTCCCACCGGAATCAGCTGAGGAAAGAAAGTGAAACAAGGAAGGAAGAAATGACTGGCCCTTCCCACACGAAATATATTGAAGCCTAATTTTAGACTGTAGATACTATTACATTGGCGAATTATTTACTGTCGGTGTTTCCTCGGGGTCACCGCAAAGTGTCCTTCGGCTGCCACAAGAGATAACGTAAGGAATTTGCTAACAAAGGGACTTTGAACAGTAGGCGCTCTTTTTTATGGGCTTGTAATTTGACTGTGTCTGTAGTGGCCGGGGTCATCATTCTTAGGAATGTAGCTCACTCACTAGCATAGTCTATTCATCGCTCTTGCTGTGCTACCCCCCTCTCTCTCTCTCTCTCTAAAAGTGTGTGAGAGAGAGAGAGAGAGTGAGAGAGAAAGAAATAAGAGGATAGTTGAATTCCACTAGAATGGCCCAATACATTTCAGAAACAAGGTAAAAAGTCACATTGGTTGGAAGTTTTTAGGTATTTAATAATATCCGATATTATATAGAATAAGATGTTAGGTTCTGGACCTCAACCGGCTTGATCTTCTTTTCAAGAGGTCTGAATGTGAACTGATAGATGTCTTATGTGATGGGGAGGTGGGAGGTAGATCAGTAACTCCGTAGCCTAACGATGAAAAAAGCATTCATTTTACACAAGAAATATTCATTTTTTAACATAATCTCCTTCCTTGTCGATTCACGCAACTGAACTGTTCTCCATTAATCAAAAATATAAAAATTCAGCTAATACCTACTTGTCAGTATATCGATCCACTCGATAATCTTGAAGTGAAACCATTTGTACATTTCATTGTGGATCAATAAAAAATCATCTATATATATAGTATATCAAATATTAAAATTTAAATCTCAAATTTAGACATCATTAAATATATAATATATTAAGTAAATTATTAATGACCTTACAATAAATCCTTACTAGCGATCTAAATTCCCAACTTCCATACGTACAATCACATTATAGAATTATGTAGTAGTTCATTGCTAGTGTAACAGTAAAGGTGGACACCCCCTCATGAACTGGATACCCCTATAACTAACTGGATAAATAGAGAGATCTTCAAAACAAGATATGCACAATATTTAATTCTAATATATTTCGGCTCAACCCCATTTCAGTTCTAGTTATTTCAGTTGGTTACGAAAATTAAAATATATGAATGAATGACTTGGCTCCGCGGACGAATTTTCCGTGTCTTTATTCGGGTCCTAGGTTGGCGGGGCCTGAATGTGGAGAATCCGTAGTCTGCGCAATGGAGTTTTAAGGTGAAGTGCAACGTGCGCGCGGCCGACCCCACCCTTTGAACAGTAGGTGTGCATGCTATGGTCCACCGTAGTGGCACAGATAGCAGCAGTGTCTTTAGGTCGTAGGTTGGACAGGAGTTTCCTTCTCCTGGCAGATGCGAGCTAGCTATGGGGGTCTGCCGCCCCTTTGTGGGAATGTTCAGATGGTATGGCTTACCTGTGTCCTTCTATGACGACCTACCTTGTGCTAATTTCTGTCAAGTCTTACCGGCAAACT
>VCCN01003439.1:5246934-5261607 GCA_006491835.1 Architeuthis dux | reverse complement strand
GCTACCAGCTCTGCGTCCGCAGGGGTATTTATCGCAAATTATTTGCGTAATGCATTGGTTCCTTTTTTCCTCCTCTTCGCCCGACGTTTGGTGAGAAAACAGATTACTTTTTCTCAAACACTCCTACCAACAACAAAAAATAAATAAAGAAAAGAAAAGAATTGGTTTAACTTCCTTTAGTAATTTTGGTGGGGCAAGGGAGGGGGGACATTCTCTAGTCAAGCAACCTTACAGAGTAAGGAGCTGTCACCAGGACTATCACTGAACAGAATTAAAGTCTACTTTGGACCCTGCAGAGATGATTAGTGAGTAGTTTAAAGTCCTACTTAGGATTATGTAAACTGTGGCGCAGTTGTCTGTCAAGGACCGTATCCCCAAGAAACCTGTCGCCTCTTTGAAGCTAAGCTCCAACGATTAGTGAGCAGCTTTAAGGTCCTGCTTAGGACCAAGCAATGATAATCATTGCGTGGCTTCTGCTTTCTGCTTGGATCATGTAAGAGATTACCAATACGCAGTTTAATGGGTCCTACCTACCACAGTCGTTCTGTGTAGTGATGGGTTCGCAGTTTATAGTCATGACCGGAACTCTGAGGGGGTCGTAGCTTTATAATCATGCCCGGGACCCTTTGGGGGTCGCAGCTTTATAGTCATGCCCGGGACTCTTTGGGGAGTCGCAGTTTATTGTCATACTCGTCAAAATCTACCGTAATCCATACATTCAGAGCCATAGTCCGCATCATTCAATACACCATAATGATAAAAACGGAACCTGAATATACCAGCATTAATGGCTGCAAATAGAGGTCCTAGGGTAGCACTGGTAGAAGAGAAGGTCCAACAAGAACCACAAGCACCTTGGTACATCAGTAGCATAACCGTCCTCTCTCCAGTCCATATGTTCAGGACTGTCTTTGAAAATAAACACTTTATGACCAGTTCTCTTTGTAGGCTTGCCTTTGTAGAGTTTTACTAACTGTGTGTGCATCAGACCCCTATATTCTTTCACGGCTCTTTTTTGGTGTTGGTCAACAAGGAAACCATGACTTCCTCAAGTCAAACTCTTAAACAAATTAATCAGTAAGACAGCAAACACTAGCCTCAGAAATGTCCATGCCTTTGTGTTTGGAACTGCTTTTTTGTAGTTGTTTTCATTGCCGTTTTGTAGTTGTTTTCACCTTAACAACTTCAGGTAATTCTTCAGTATCTTCATTCTCAAGACTCAAGAATTTAATTTCTGTAAGTGCTTTCTTGTTTTCTTGAAGATCATCCTCCATTGTATTTTCATGGATTAAATTATCACGAATTTTACCAGCATTGACCAATCGTTCACAAGGCATAGTATCTCCAGGGTAAACTATTTCCCAGTCTGATGAGTGAGCGACTGACACACAAAAAGTATCTTTACAATGGTTACCTTCTACTGGAACCAATTCAAGTAAGTTAGGTTTCTGTAGAATGTTGGAATAGAGATTAGCATTTTTCTCTATTTGCTGCGGTAATGTTTTATAAATTGAAATTAGCTGATTTAAATGCCAAATGTCCCCAATATTCTTAGCATAACAATGAAGCCATACAGATCTCCAGAATTGTCCTTTTTCAAGAACTATTTTAAACATTTATTTATGCATGTATCCACAAGTAATGTTCTATATTCGCTATGAAGAAATGTTTAAATCCACAAATATCAGAAAAATAGGATTTTTTGGCAGAGTTTATAGGCAAGTAATGTTCTAATTAAAACTTTGAGGGAAATGTCCACCAAAACAGTTTACCAGTTGTAATTTATCCAAAGAATCTTCACAAACACATTTGATTTATATATAATGTTCCTTTTTTAAACATGGTGTTCCTTTTTGTTTCGCGAAGAATATTTTCTTGCAACTGAGAAACTGTTTTGGCGGACATTTCCTTCAAATTTGTAATTAGAACATTACTTGCCTATAAACTCAGCCACGTCTACGATCTGGTTTATTTTTTTCTTTATTTGTTCACAACAACCCAATCCTTGGGTGGGGTGGTCGGTCTGGATCTCAAAGTCAGAGAATTTTAACACTATTTGTTTTCTAGGACAGCCTGTGATTTTTGATAATACCACCTGTTCACATGGTCAAACTTGAGTCGTTTGCACAATTTCCAGTGTATAACTGTTCATATTCTATGGTGCATGTTTTTATATTCCCTTTGCATCAACTTTTTGTATTTGCTTTTATTATTGTTATTATTTAAGTGAACTAAATAAAGGGTACAGGTGAAGTTGCAGTGTAGTGTAACGCTTACCGGCATGACAGAAGCAATCTACAGCTTGACAGTCGCCATATTGATCACAAGCCCGAGTAAAAGAGGAGGGTTTGGCATGGGGTTAGTAACTCAAACCCCACTACAGCAGAGTGGTTGCTGCCCTATCCGCCAAGGAGTCTACAGGAATAAGTTAGAAAGCACCCAGAGAACGCATACCTGCTCCATCTTACCAACCCTCTAGGTCACCTCGGCGAATGTAGGTAATTTTTAAACACGTATAAACCTATATGTTTTTATCTATTTACTAAAGTGCTCGATTCGAAATACTCCGGAGAGCTATGTGTAAATAGTTAATTCCCTACAATAGTGCTCTGCAGGGGAGGTGACTGTGTAAGTTTCGATTTTTCAATTTTGGAATATTGTCTTAATATGAAAGATATTTTTCAATCAAAAAATCCTGGATCCGCCCCCAAATTTAATAACTCCTCCATTAGCCAATTGCCTACGCTTCCACAAAATATCATTGACGTTTTGGACTAACAGACAGATACGATTGAATACATCTTCGAACTTCGTTGGCAGAGGTAAACAAACAAAATAAACAAAAAAAGAGTATGGGTTGTTTCATACTTAGTGGCGATCATATTGTTAGACCTTCCATTAAGAAAAGAATGGTATCCTTACGCTGGCTACGGCTACAGTCGACTCTGCTTGGGCTCCACATATCACATTACTAATTACTCGGCTCTGATTTGCCATATGGGAAATAGACTGAGAGGCAACAAGCACCCGAAGTGGTGTCACTCACTTCATCCTGTGCTATTTTACCCATAACTAGGGGGGTGATTTCAAGCCTTCTCCAAGGGCATTAGTCCGAAGTGAACACAAACTGTCCCATCCAGAGTTCGAACTCGGCTCGCCGAGTACATTCTTCCTGTCGTTACCCGCTCACCCCCGGTTACTCTGACAGAAGAAGAAAACTACAGCTTGACAGTCGCTATAGCTGGTCCCAAGCTTGAATAAAACAAAAGGAGAAAAGGCTGTGTGTGGGGCTAGCAACCCGATCTCGTGAAACCTATTTGCTACTGAAACCAAAGCAGAGTAGTTGCGACATTATGCTCCACAGGAAATCTACTGGAATAAATAAACAAAGAACAAAGCGTATGGACTGTTCCGTCCTTAGCAGCGGTGATATCATAGACGAATGGCCGGCAACATTGTATATTAATGAGTGGACGACGGGCCAGATGAATGCCATAAAAAGCTAGAAGTATGAGAATTATCCATTTAAATACATCTAGTTATATTTTGCCTCAAATCAATGAATAACGCTGACTAGAAAATCATTTGTGCTCAACCAAAGATGCCAATTAATAATCAAAGAACTCAATTTAGTCGCAATTTATTTCAATCAAGGCAGGCCAGGCAAGATCCCTTCCTGGGCCTGACCTGGCCCGCGGGACATAGGTTGCCCCCTCCTGTTATAGACCTTTCATTATTCATTGATAATTATTAGAAACCATCAGTCAAACTGTCACCAAAACTGTCAACATAGGTTTCTTAAGTTTTTAAGTTGGTCTGGCTGGCTATCTATCAATGTTGTGTCGCGTGACCAGACCGCACCAATGGAGCTAAAAATACATTTACTCCCTATTATGTCTAGAAAAAGAAAGGTTTTTTATATTTTTCAAAATCTTTTTAGTGGGTGTTCAATTTAAGTCTATGCTAAATTGGTCCCTTGGTGTGTGTCTGGTAGCGTTCATGCTTTCTTTTTTTGTTTGTTTAGTGATGACGGTCGAACAAAAGGCGAGAGAAGTAATTCTTTTAATATTTTATTTATTGATCACCCCCAACACGGCATTGGAGACATTGGTCACGTGACGGTTTCTATTGAGTGACTAACCAGACCTGTTATTAAACCTTTTCATTGTTAATTATGCGTCTTTCTATTTGAGTGCACTCAACGGCACAGATTGAAAGAAAGGGAAAACAAGACGCGCTGATTACAATCTGACGGAATTAATTAGCACACAGCCGTTCGCTTATCTCTAATCCAAGGGACATTCTAATCCTCTAAACAAACAATATTATGCATTAATACAATATTAATACTTTTTTTCTCGTTATACCCCCAAAGTACTCATCCCAACTTTTGTACATTAATAACGTGTTCCTTTTGATACAGGGACATTTCTGTAGGATCATATGCATAATGTATGCAAGCAACTCGCGAATGGACGCAGATTACTTTATGGCCGGCTGCTTTCCTGACACGGCCAGGAAATCGTGACCTCTTTTCTAAAGTCGATGGCAAGAAATGGCCTCTTTAGCGATAAAGCAGAGGTCGGCAAACTACGGCCCGCGGACCAAATCCGGCCCACCGATGTTATTGAATTGTGCCGTTGCATACAAATATTCTTTTTTCTTCCTACAATAACATTGCGTATCGAAAAATAAAGCAAAAGTCTTCATATGTTTCCATAGCCTTGTATGATCATTGTTTCATGTGTTAGTATCCGCCTTGGCTCGCAAGATATAAAAACATTCCTAATCCGGCCCGCAGCAAAAAAATGTTTGCCCACTCCTGCTGATACAGGATTTCCCCGCAATCCGAAAGTAGAGCGTTCCTATGAAACCTTTCGTAAGCCGAAATGGTGTAGAGCGAAGAAGCAATCACCATTAATTTTACGTAGAAAGATTTTGAGCGTTCCCAGTCCTCTAAAATAACCTTCTATGTCTTCCAGCTTTACGCTAAGCGTAACAATCTCACGGGCTCTCTTATGCATTTCTGTTACCTTCAGCTAAGCTCAGGTCGCACTTATAATCGGTCGCCGACTGGATTTCGTCAAATCAGCGATTCTTTCAGTCCAGTCGCCGATAAATTGGTCACCGACTGACTGTGACATAAGCGTGCTTACGACATGAAAAATGCTCGACGATTCAGTCGCCAACTGGATCGTAAGAATAGGAATGACCCTAATCTTCTACGATTCAGTCGTAGGTCATAACCAATCAAAAGCGAGAATAAATTTAACGTCACTTCCTTTTCAACTATATAAAAAATAAAATAAAAATGGCTACCCGTTTCTGTCAGCGGATGGAAATATACTGCTAAAATAGGAAGTTATATTTTGAATAAAAATGCATATTTTCACATTTTACATTACAGGAAAATTTAGATGTTTTTATATTATTTTTGCCTCATTTCTGGATGTAAATCTATCACATTGATGTCTTTCCGATAATGAAAGTTACGATAAAAAGTAAACAAACATTGAATTAGAAAATTGCTAATATATTTTGTATTAAAATAAATTATTGTTTGCTTTGTAGTTTTTTTCATAAATGTATTGTGCGTTTAGTATATCTAAAATATTGTTTGGCGAATGGGTACGCGAGGAGAAAAAGTTTGTGTTAGTTTAATATAAAAAAATTCGTTTTACGAGAGGGTAAATAACTTATTATGGATTGGAGTACCAAAGATTACTTGCGAAAAGTTTGTTCTATTTATTTTCGAATATTCGACTTTCTTAACCACTTTTTTGTAAAAAAGTGTTTGTAGTTATCCTTGTTTTGAATAAATAAAATAAAATAAAATTTTGATTAAATTATGGTCATGTGACGCCAGACCTTTCTGCAGCGCTTGCGAGTCGAGTCATAGCGACATTAGAGTAGCTAACGTCTCGGTCGGCGATTAAAAGTTCGAATATGTGACCGAGTTCACGATTCAATCGGCTGCAACTTGATCGGATCGTAATGCGACCTAAGCATAACTTTTGAATCGGATACACAAAACAAATCTAGATAAAGCGTAGATGATCACAGACACAGTTCAAAGTTATGGCGCCTTGAGGTCTTTCATAAAAGCGAATTGACGTTAAGCAAACTTTCATGGACCGGGGATTACCTGACAAGAAAAGGAAACCCTTGATTTAATTCGCGTCTCGTTGATCCCTAGTTATGAGGTGCCATTTTATAAGCAACTTCTTTTTGCGTCAGTTTTACGAAAGGATAGAGAGCACCGAGCCGAATGTTCTCGAATTTGCCAAAAATATATTCATTAGTTTATATTTATATAGTAACCCCCTTTATCCTGTGTTTCAGTTAACCGCGGTCTAACCCAGAAATAAACAATTCCTAGGTGTTACTTAATTGTGTCCCAAAGCGCAAGAGTTAGTGATGTTGGTAATTCGGATATGCCAAAGAAAAGCCGTAAAGTGAAAACGTGATAAGGAAAGAAAAAAAACAAATCCTATGTTGCCGTTGCTAAGATCTACGGTAAGAACGAATCTTTTATCCGTCACATAACTCTTATTACTGTCTATTGTTATGTTGGTTCTAATGTTTTCATTAGTTACTATTGTTAATTGTTTGTATTGTGCCTGTAAATGAAACTGTATCATAGGTATATATGTATAGGGTTCGGTACTAACCACAGTGGACACGCATGATAAGTGCCTAACGCACCATTTTTAAAGTTGATATTTTCGTTATGCCCGGTTTTTTATTATTATATTGATGCCTGAACACTATGAATCATAATGCAAAGTGTTCAAGCTTCAAAATAGAAAGAACTGAGCATTGTAGCTCTAAAAATAACGGTGCATTACGAACTTATGCGCGGCCACTCATACACGTATGTACATCAATAAGACCGAAGCCTGATGATGAAAAAAACATTTATTTTAATCAATAAATATTTATTTTTCCACCTTATCTGCTTCCTTGCCAATGCACTTAATTCAATGGTGAATATTAATCACATAGATAAAGATCGAACATTATACAGAGAAAATTTCATATCAAAATCGGTCCTATAAAACCCTTTGTAAGCCGAAAGTGTAAAGCAAACACACAATTACTATTATATATATATGGGGAAAATGTGAGCGTTCCCACACCCACAAATGGTGTTTAGGAGAAAGGGAGAGGGTGTGCGCTGCCTCTATAATGGCTCACTTCAAAACAAATGCTGAACGTTATTTGCGTTTTTCGCCCTTTTCCGTAAAAGCGAAAAAGTGGGGGATCCCTGTATAGGCATAAACCTAAATTAACACCTTAGTTTTAGGAGTCGTCCTTTACGGCTGATTCGCCGGCGTATAGTATAATTTTACTAAATGCCAAATCCACGTACATCTACCTCGGTTATCTCTCTAAATACGTTCCTTAAAAATGTCACGGTAAACGAAACTGCGCTATACATGGCCATTATAACATAGCGTAAATAGAGATTGTGCCAGCAATTATTTTGAAATATATGATGTCGTTGTTGAGCCACAACAAGATGGAATGGATTAGTGCTGTGTGTCTCATCAGATAGCTACTTTCTGGGGCTGGTGAAATATCACGCGGTGCCGATATATATTGCAACATGATAAATTATTGTGTATGAGTATGTGTTTATTCTCATACACATTTACCAAAGTGTACAGTATACAGTATACAGACTGTCCATGAGGCTGTCTTTTATCATTATTTATTTCGTAAATTTAACATTACTAAATATATTACGAAAAATATTTGAAAAAGAGTTGTATATAGCGAATCACCGCTAAGCGGGGTATTCTAAACGGGGTAGCACTAAACGAGGTATTATTGTATAATTTTTCTGGATGCTGAATCTACGTATATTGAAAGTACTGGCGTAAAATGAGGGCACCCCGGAACAATCCGAGAGACCAGCAACGACACAACAAAGGTAGCTGCCGCTACTGTTACTTTAGAGATTGTACTGATCTCGTGACGGCCAAGGTGCTGGTGCAAGAGAATAACAGATTAATAGTTGAAGTCAGAAGAATAGAATACAGTAATACCCCGTTTAGTGCTGATTCGCTATAGCGCTCCCTTTTAAATATGTTCGTAATAAGAATTGTTAAATTTCTGAAATAAATAATAATAAAAGACAGATCATGGACAGTCTCTGATATAACTATATACTGTACGCTTTGCTTGACGTGCAGTGAGTGTGAGAATAAACACGTGCACAATAATTTACTATGTAACGATATACACCGCCACCAAGTGATATTTCACCAGCTCCGGAAATATGCTACCAGATGAGATTCCATCTTGTTGAGGCTCTACAACAACATATATTTTAAAATCATTGCTGGCACAATATTTGCAGGAGGGTGCTGCAGCGAGTCTCTGTATTTTTCAGTCGTTTGGCGATGTCTATCACTTTGATTTGTGTTCGTATCACTGTCACGGGCTATTTTTACGCTCTTTTAAAACGTATTGCAATATTAAAAAGACTTCTTTGAAAGTTTAATTTCGGTTATAACTGGCAGAAAATAGCATAAAGTTAGTCGTAAAAAAAGAAAAATGAGTACCCACAGAGGATTTCTGAGCAGATTAAGGCCGTGTTTACGTTTTTTACTATAATTGTATCGATTCCACCATAATTGACGGATCTGTCACCAGAAAAAATCAAGTCCAGTTTTAAAATTCTTTCAAAAATAGAATTGACATCAGAGAAATTTGATTCGAAGAAATTTAGTTAATTTAAGGATTAATTGCCTTAATTTGGGGAAAATATTGCTTAATTTCCACAGAAAACCTAGTGAAAAATGTATTTATTTACCAGCAGTGTCGTTTACGGGAGAAAATAGTTCAAGTAATAGAGTTTTCCATAAGATTTACATACAAAATACACTTCCCGTAAGAATATTCATTCAAAATTGAATACATCACGACAATTTTATCGAAATCGGCCCATTAGTATATTTCTGGTGTAATTTTAAAATGTGTGCGTGTAAATTGGGCTAAAATTTCCCTATGCAAATCCTACTAGTTCACCGGTTTGAGAATGTAAACAAGTTTTCAAACTCGGTTATCTTCGGTTTTATATTGTCTAAAGAAATACTTTTTAGTTGATAATTTTCTACAATCTTTCTTTTATTAATAACACAAAGAGTATTACGATACAAATAATAGATTTCATGCTAGAGACGTTTTAATCGACACATGTCGTTTTTTTGCCAAGAGTCCGTGAGAGTTGCTACTGTCAAGCCTATCAAGTTCGCATCTCTATTTATGCTATATTATAATGATATGTATAGCGCGGTTTCGTTTTGCGCAGTATTTTTTTATGAACGTATCTAGAGCGCTAACCGAGGTAAAATGTAATGTGACAATGCGGTGAGTGGGCGAGGAGAGAAAGAAGAGCCGTCGGCGTACGAAAAAGTACGAGACAGCAAAAGAAGGTCAGGATGGTGACCCCTTGCAGTCAGCAAGGCAAGAATACTGAATGGACAGTTAAATGAAGGAAGGAAAAAGAAAGAGATAATGGGGTTGCGGGGTGTGTGCGGGTCATGTGGAGCTTAAAGTATGGGTTCGAGGAGTTAAGGTTGTGCATGTTTGGTGTTAATAAGACTCGGGTGATATTAATAGGCGTGTATTGAAGGCTTATGGAAAGGTGGGATGGCTCAAACGGCAGGGGACAATTATACGCCGATGCAAAAGTTTACAGCATTTTTAACAAAATCTTTTATTCATATAGAGTAGTCCCTTCTTATCGCAGGGCTAGATTCCAAGACCCCAGTGGATATCTGAAACCGTGGATAGTACCGAACCCTACATATACCATTCTTTTCCTTTACGTACATACCTATTATACAGTTTAATTTGTAAATTAAGCACAATAAGAGATTAACAAAAATAACTAATAATAAAATAGAACAATTATAACAATATCTTGTAATAAAAGTTATGTGACCGATAGAAGATTCGTTCCTACCGTAGATCTTAGCAACTCTCAAGATACGAATTTGTTTTTTCCTTGTTAAGTCGAGAACTCTCACCTTTTAACGTAAAGGAAGCACTTTACGACGTCTGTTTGGCATTTCCGAATTGCGTACATCACTACTCTTGCGCCTTGGGACCATTAATTGTTTATTTCTGGGGTTGACTGCGGGAAACTGAAACCGTGGATGAACTGTAAATTTATATCATCATTATTCAGTAATCAAAGCATTTTCCCTGGTTTTCTGTCACCTTACACCACATTTTAGGTAAAGTGTGCATTCCATCGTAAGAGAATGATTCCAATTTTGATTTGATAAATTCTTTTAGGAATGTTTTGAATGGTTTGGACCGCTGAACTGACAAATATCGTTTTATCTCATAAATCACGTTTAAGTTGAGATGTTGAAGGCAGTCCTGGATGTAGCTACGATTTGTTTGTTTATGATTCTCGTAATACATCAATTTTCCAATGCCAGTGATTATCTTGTCCAACATTTACTTTTCTCTCTCAAGCAAGGGAAATACAAGTGTTTAATCGCTTAGTCCTGGAGCTGTAAAAGAGCTCCGTAAAATCCGCCATTATGAAAAGTGGCGCTAAAATATTCTTGCAACTGATCTGGAATGTCTCCCAAAGATATTCTTACTCACTGAAGATTCATCTAGCATGTTTCATTGTTTTCATTAGTCAACTCACAAATTCCCACGGGGCTCTATTACAGCGGCAGGATGCTGGCCGATGTTCGTTTCCGTAAGTCCCCTTCAAAGTATGCCTCTTGGGACCTCACACACTTATCCCAGCGTCACTTCCACTTTGCAAAGTCCTCTTTATCGCCATCAGCTGTTCGTTCTCCTTAATCTCGCCCATGATCTGAAATCTCCTCACTTTCAACGCTGATTTTAGCTTTTGGAAAAGCAAGAAATCACATGAAGCCAATAATGCGAGAGACGTGAAGAATGGTCATGTGCATTGTCATGTCAGCCATTGTCAATGCTACGGTCACACAGTACACAAACTCACTCAATGGTGTCTCAATGCCGACCAATCCCGCTGATTGGTTGTCATGTTACATCAGGGCCACACAACCGGTTTGGGAAATATGGCTTGATACATTCCGGACAGATCTCATATATGAGGAAGGTGTGTTAATCGAAATGGCTTGATACATTCAGGACAGATCTCATATATGAGGAGGGTGTGTTAATCGAAATGGCTTGATACATTCCGGACAGATCTCACATATGAGGGAGGTGTGTTAATCGAAATGGCTTTATACATTCCGGACATATCTCATATATGAGGAAGGTGTGTTAATCGAATTTCGATTTCAACAAAACACATTTCACTTTCAATTTGTATGTCTTCACATTCTTTGATAGGCAAGACAAACAATGTATCAGTGTATCAGCTCCCTGGGTTGGTAAGTTCGTTATGGGAGAGCGCTTGGTGCAAGATTAAACTAAGGTTAGCAAATATCCATATCTATGTGTATGTGTGTGCAGGGGGTTGTGTGTGCGTATGTGGGTGTGTGCATGCATGTGTATGCGTATGGTTATTTGAGTGTATATGTGTATGGGTGCATGTGAGTTTATTCACATATGAGTGCATGTGAGCATATGTGTGTGTGCGTGTCGATGCATGCGTGTGTGTGTCTCTGTATATACGCATATGTTTATGTATTGTGTATTTATTTGTGCTGCTCACGTTGCTTGCTGTTTACTCTCTATCATTTCCCGCCAATTGTTATTAACGACTCCATATTCAGTTGGCCACCAGGGTCGGCCATTGTCAGTACACGACAGAGGTTACATCAAAGACATCTGATCTGAATTATTGTTTAGGGGTGGTCGGGTGGATGGGAGAGGGGCACCTGTAATCGATACTCCTAACCAATCGATTGTCGACCTGACATTAGTGATATTTTTTATCAACCTTTTAAGGTCAGTTATTGGACATCTCCAAGTAAGGGTAAGGAGTGGGGGTGATGGCATAGTTCTCTCTAAGCTGCGTGCGAGTGCGCGTGCGAACACGTGTTGCAACCGCCGCACAAAGGGAATTAATGTGCGCACAAAAGATTTCAAATTCTGTAGAAAAAATATAGATTCATTGTGTCGAATTCAAAAGTGCGCACATACTTTTGTCACAGGAAAAGAAATTGCACAGCATAAGATTTAGAGGGAACATTGGATGAGCCTTACCCTGCCAGGCCAGTCCATGGCGTGTAATCGCATGGCTCGTCCACTCGCACATCCCTATTGGTGATACGCAGGAAAAGGTAACAAGAAAGAGTTGGGAATGCTTCGTAAGCACAGGTAAGCTCGCAATCGAACTTTAACAAATCCAAGTAACATCGGAAAACATACTTGCAGTTGATTTACAAGGTCTGTCCGAAAAAAATAGCCTACCTAGGGCAATGGCAGCTTAGTCGCCTTCAAAGTACTCCCCTTGGGACTTCGCACACATATCCCAGTCACTTCGACTTTTTAAAATAGCTGCTTCGATGGGTTCTCCTTAATCTCGTCCATGGTCTGAAATCTCTTTGGAGAAAATGTAGAGCTCACGGGGAGCCAAATCTGGACTGTAGTTGTGCTTGTCGGGGGGGGGGCTGACAGATGTGATGCGATGTTTTGCAAAAGATCCCTGCACGACACGTGAATAATTGGCAGGCTCGGTCATTGTGAATGCGATGCTCACACAGTACATAAGCTAACGCAATGCTGTCTAACTACCGACTGAGTAATTCTACGGGAGAGTATCTGTTCATGAGTAAGGTTACCGAGTTACACCAGAGTTCTCGAGATATTCAAAATGGCTGGATAATTTCCGGACAGACCTCGTATATCTGACTAACAAAGACAGAGACTGCGGCTGACATTTATTTAAATCTTTTATTTCGATGTTTATTCACATCATTATCAACATTAAAAGGATATATTTATTCCCTGTCTTCTGGCCTTGAAAGAGTGATCCATTCGTATTTCAACGTTCTAACGTATCTTAGCTTCGGTGTCGGAGTTTGGGGTTTTTGGTCAAGTCTGTTTACATGGACGATCGCTAATCGTTTGCACAGTTCCCACTGAATTACCGTGTCCACACAATCATGTCTATTTTGGATTCCCGGTGGACTAGTTTTCTGCATTCACTAATATGTTGTAGTTTCATCCGCCCCCTCTCCCTCTCCCTCTCCCTCCCACTCCCCCTCTCTCGCCCTCTATATAAGTGTTCTTTACTATTATCTTGTCTTATGTTTTATACATATACCTGATAGTTCTGACTGTAAATCAAGTGACAGCAAGTCCCCACAATACTTCAGTACCCCTTCCCACTCTCCTTGTCGATCTGTAATACGGTTGACTGATCTGCTTCAAATCTTTCTTTGATTTCCAGTTCGTTTATTTTTTGCAAGGGTTTTCAGATAGTTCCAAGTACTCCAATTATTAAAGGTAATACTGTCACCTTTAAATTCCTCAATTTATTTAGCTTTCTGGCGAGATCGTGATAATTATTATTATTATTATTGGAGTGCTTGTTGGCATGGCAACGTTCATCAAGATGGAAAATGGAGAGGGAAAAACAGGTTCGAATATAGCTGGGGATCTTTAATGTTCAAGTCGCCCGCGTTTGCTTTACGTCACTTTTTTGCGTTATCAAAGAAAAAGGCGAAGAGCCAAAATAGTGTTTAGCGCTTGTAGATGCAGCGGGTACCCCCCCTCTCTCTCTCTCTCTCTCTCTCTCTCTCTCTCTCTCTCCTACGCCCAGGGTTTTGTACCTGCCACCACTCCAACCTCCAACCACTCAGCCTAACATACCATCGTCACCATTTTTGGGGTTTGAAAGCTCTCAAACGATTTTCCCATATAAGGTAATTGTTTCTTCGCGTCACGCCATTTCGGCTTACGAAAGGCTTTTATAGGAAAGCTCTACTTTCGGAAAACTACTACTTCAACCAGGAAACATCACCAACATTATAAGGATAAAATGATATTATCACGCTGGCCATGATGGGGATGATAATGTTGGTGGAATTTTCACTCTCAATGTCATTGTGGCGACGACGAAGATGATAATGATAATGTTTAAAACGATTATCATGCTGATAATAAAAAGCAATAATGCCGATTATGAGGATATTTGTTTTATTTTATTTATTTTTGGGAGGCGAGATGATGCCCTTTGCAATCGGGGTGGTGCTACTTTCAACAGTAATGTACAGGAATATCTTGAATAGTGCGGTTTTGATATGTAGTACGGTTAAGGTATTGCTGTGCAAATTAATGTAACTAAGTATGAGCTGAAAAAAGCACATTAGATTATGATAAAACTTGAACAGTACGGTTTTGAACAGTACGAATTAACCGCACTAATCAAGGTCTACTTGTACTGACACCAAAGGAGAATGACAGCACTGATGGCTTTGCAGTAATAACGAACGAATGCAATTGTTATGGTTAAACGAGACCCATCCATTTCCGTGGCCGTGTGATCACACAACTGCTGCTGCTGCTGCTGCTGCTGCTGTTTTTATTGTACAGGCGTCACGTGCTAGTGACTTGGCAGGTTCTTTTCTTTTCGTTTTTACCTTTAGTTCTTCTTTCCCTGTAACTCTTTCCTAGCTTCTGTTTCTTGAATACATCTCGACTTCTTCCTCCTTTCGCCCCTTCTTCTTCTTCTTCTTCTTCTTCTTCTTCTTC
>VCCN01003439.1:5219967-5232314 GCA_006491835.1 Architeuthis dux | reverse complement strand
TTTATTTGTTCCGTTTCTAATGGTATTGCAAGGATGTTTTCTGGGAACCGAAAAGAAAAGACGGATTGCCAACTTCCAAACATCCTTGATTATTTATTTATTTGGGGGTGGGGGCGTCCCTTTTTTTCTTTTTGCAAAGAATTCTTGTTTGGGATTTAATATTTCGTTTTGTCCACAACCCAACACCACCACCACCACCACCGCCCATTCGCCGTCGACTCTTCCCTCACCCCCACCATTTTTGTGAATCAAGAAAGATCTTGGGTGTGGAAAGGAAGGAAATCCCTTCTTTCTCTCTTTTACCACTCCTTCTATCCCCCACCCACTCTCTAGAGAGACAGAGAGTGTGTGTGTGAGAGAAAGAGAGAGAAAGAGCGAGAGGGGTAGAGGGAGTAGAGAGGGATAATAGAGAGAGAATTGTAAAAATACTAAGACCAAAGATGTACCATATATATTTGACGATCTCTTGTATAGATGGAAACTTGATTTTTGGCTAAGAAATTATTAACTTCATTGTTTATATGTGTCGTATAAAGTCCAAACCCAGTTATATTTTAGGGTAACTAGACAATAAATTAAGTTAAAAAGCATTTTATGACATAAAAAGCACATTTAAAGAAACTCTAACGAAAAGTCTCCCTATATCCTATATAGACTGAGGCTTGGTAAGGCTGAACACCAAAGGCAAAAATGCTGGATGAAGTACAGATCAGCACCACCAAAGTCTCCTAGCAAAAATCAGTACCCTCAATATAACCGAGTAGAAGCCTGGGTGCTGCAAGGTCAACTTCCATTCCTCTTTCTATTCCAACTAAAGATGATTACTGCAACTTTTGTATTGTGTAGATAATAAATAAAAATAAAACAAAATAGTATAAATGTGTGTTTTTATTAGAATGAAATAAGCCTTTGCGTATTTATAACATACATTTTCGTCAGATTGGATCAGTCGGTAACAGAGCCGCCTGTCGATCACTTGGTCGTGATTTCAAATCACGGTAAGGAAAGGTTAATTTTATAAATATATTTATTTATTAGAATGAAATAAGCCCCTGCGTATTTCTAACATAAACACGACAGGGAAATGTTAATTCTATATTTCGGTTTCGCTTAGCGTGACAGAACAGACAAACAGTGAAGAGTTTACTCCTCTAAATTAGGTGAGGATTGTTCTTGTTGTTATGGTAGAAAAACAAAATCAACTCCAGCCTCCGACTTGGACTGGAGTTTGACAAAAGATTAGTAGCACCCAATGAGACCAAGTTAAGATCCCCATCACCAGAGTAAGAATTGAAGGTAAGGATGCGCAAAGAAAAAAGGGTTTTACAACAATTGATAAAGTGTAGCCAAGATCTCTTCGAATGTTGTTAAAGCCTAACCTAACCAAGTATAGATTAGTACCACCCAATGAGACCAAGTTAAGATCCCCATCACCAGAGTAAAAATTGAAGGTAAGGATGAGCAAAGAAAAAAGGGTTTTACAACAATTGATAAAGTGTAGCCAAGATCTCTCCGAATGTTGTTAAAGCTTAACCTAACCAAGTATAGATTAGTACCACCCAAACTAACTAATCGGATCAAGTAAGGATGAAAACCACTAAGAGGAAACGTGGTGCTGATCTTTACTTGACCCAAAATCTTAACCATTTATTATTACAGCTGTTTACAATGAAACGCGGCAACTTTCAGCAAACATATTCTAGATTTCCATTCAAGTAAATATTAAGACCAATTAGCACAGAATATTACTTTAATTAACAGTTTTTCTCTCCCTAGTGAATATGTTCCTTGTTTTACAACAAGTCATTCGTAGCTTCTCTTATTCTTCACTAGAATTCAGCCCGATGAAACATTTAGTTTTGTTTTGGTCGACTAAAAAGTCCTTGCTTTAAAATGTGTTATTAATAAGTCGTCTTATACATTTGATATATCCTCTTGATAGAAATAAATCGAACATGCTTATATCAGCACACACACAGACACACACACAGACACACCGCCCACGCACAAACACACACGCGCACGCACACACACACACACACACACATATATATATATTTATATATAGGATTGTTTTATCAATATTTTAGTATATTTCTCCTATTTTCTTACAAAATAACGAATATTTGAATCAAGAGTGTATAAGAATTATTTGTAAGTGCGAGTCCTAGCGCTTTCAACCATTATCTGGTCATTATTATTAACATGAAATATAGATATTATAAATTTAAAAACAAGAAAAACTGTGATGTTAGTTGCTTCGCATTTCGGCGTTCGTTGTTAAGAAAACTGTAATTGTTTTGTACGTTTTAGGTCACGCGATGGTGTCGTCATATATTGGCCGTAGAATATTCGTTCCCGGGCGTAAGGATATTTTATATAATGTAGTTTTTTGCTTTGTTTTTATATTATTACATTCAATCTTTTTTTCAATTAGTGCCATATATAATCTTTGTGTTATCCACGAGTATCTGCAGAATGTTGGTAGGTATATGATATTGTATGCTACGTTGATTAATATGGGCACGTATGGCACTATGTTCTGACAAGTGGCAAGTTGAAGATATTAATATAAAAAATTGAAACTATGGCGAGATTAAGGAGAACACGACTAGGTAGCTGATGGTGATCCCGAAAGATGACTTTGCAGACTATTTTTTTAAAGTGAAAGAAGTGTTGGGATAAGTGTGTGAGGTAGTACTTTGAAGTTGACTAAGGCGCCATTGCCCTAGGTAGGCTATTCTTTCGTTAATATTAAATGGCTGGATACTTTCAGGTCAGACCTCACACACACACACATATATATATATATTTCTCTCACGTTGTCCGTGTGCGTATGCATGTGTTGGTGTGATTCTAACTCACCCCACCTTAATTCTTTCTTCTTAAACTTCTTTTTATTTATTTTTTTATTTATGTTTCTACTTTTCGGGCCCACGAGGAAGGGAATGTTCTCCACCCTTTGCAAAACAGACAGAAAAACATTGAATACACAGCCCAGCAGACAGACAGACAGAAACAGACGTCCACCGGAAGAAGAAGAAGAAGAAGAAGAAGAAGAAGAAGAAGAAGAAGAAGAAGAAGAAGAAGAAGAAGAAGAAGAACGTTCCAGATGTTTTTATTCGTCTTCATCCGCATCACCTCAGCAGCCACATATTTTTTTGAGTAAGTAAAGAGTAAGTAAAACACTGGGTCACTGGGGGCACCATGGTCTGCCTTCCCAGAATTCCTTCATATCAAGTGGCAACTCATTGTCTGGCCGAGGAGGAGGAGGAGGAGGAGGAGGACCAACAGCAGAAGTTGGCAGAGAAGCCGAAGCCGGAAGAGAAGAGCCAACCAAGGAGGAGAAATAAAAGACATAAGACATGAGGGTGGCCGAGTGCCGGTGGCCGAGTGGTTGGCAGCTCGGAAAATGGAATCGGCGAACCAGGTTCAACCCCCCCCCTAAAATAGTGGTGAAGTGAGTGACGCCACTTCTGGTGCTTGTCGCCTCTTAGTCTCTGTTCACATATCGCAAAGTTCGATCTCTAGTTTGATGTCTTAACTGCGGGACAGGGCAGCGTGGAGAAACTTGCTATATTGGACGCCTTAGCAGGGATGGCCTCCGTCGTAGCCAGCGTAAGGACATTAATTTTTCACAACTTAAAAAGAGGGGAGGGGGCCAAAGATGAAAAGAAAACTCGAAGGAAAAGATAGGGAAAAGAAGAATGAAGAGATGAAAACAGAAAGAAAGATGGCGGAAAGGCAGAAGGTAAAGATGGTGGAAATCGCAAGGGAGTACCGGACTATTCATCCGGCTTCCACAGAACCGGAATTACCAGAAAACCGGTTATTTTATTGAACTGGCTGGTTTTGAATCGGGTGGGTATCGTAGTAGTTCGCTGCTCGGTCGCTCTTTGTTTTAATTTTCGCGGCGTGGTTTAATCGTCTTCAGACGAAGATTAGTGGATTAAAATTTATCAAACAGACCCTGCTTTTGAGGTGGATTAACCTTTACATGTTAAAAAACAGTTTTGTTTTTTTACTTTTCTTCATTAACTCTTCATCGTATATTTGATATTCTATGTTTTAAGAATTTTAAGAGGATTAATATAGATCAAACATAACCTGCTTTAGGGGTGTATTAATTTTTATCTGTTAAATACAATTTCGTTCGCTGTAATTTTAATACATTTCTTTAACCAGAAGGTATGCATTTAGCATGTATGGAGGCACTGTTACGCAATAACCAGATCATTTTCTCTTCAATATTCGCAGCTTGTTAGTTAAGACTGTTAAGACGTTAAGATGTCTGTTGACAGATTCAAGCCATTTTAGACAATTATCCAGTGCTGACAGATAGTATGGAACGGGCCAACGAATTCTTCAGCTGTCATCGCAACTCTCTCTCCTACACCGCAGTCTCTTGTATCTACTACCACCTCAACCTCCGACGATTCAGCCTAACATACTATCATCACCTTTTTTTCTAGGTCTAGGAACGCTTAAAAAACTTTTCCGTATAAATGAATTGTAATTGCTTGTCTCTTTACACCACATCGGCTTACGAAAGGTTTTTATAAGACGCAACTTTCGGATAGCAGGGAAAATATGTAATGATAATTTCTCATCTCAGAAATTCAGACAGAAATAAATTTTACCAAATTGTTATTATTTTTATTTTACAAGCACCCGAAGTGGCGTCACGCACTTTATCACTTATTATAGAGCAAACTAATCTCGCAGACTATATCTTCTGAAGTGAGTTCGATCCGCACTGGTTGCCCTAACATGTGGCCTTTTGCCTGACTAGACTAAGCTTACTAAATATTTTGGGCGTTTCCCGGGGTGTGATGGTTAACAAGCTCGTCTCGTACGCCACTTCCTGTCTGCTTCTCCACCATTGTGGTTTTATGCCAGACTAAACTCAGTATAGGAAATCGTTGTTTGTTTTTTATGAGCCTTTTAAATTCCGTTGTTGGACATGGGCCTTCCCCAAGGTCGTAACCACACTGGCCCATGATGTGTTGGCAGGGGCGGGTGTATGCATTCCTTTCCCAAGGGCATTAATGCGGAGTGAGCACAAACTGTCTCAGCCAGAGTTTGGACACGGCTTGCCAACCCCATTATCTGTGCCGTTAACTGCTCGGCCACACACCACCTCGGTAACTGCTCGGCCACACAGCACCTCGGTAACTACTTGGCCACACAGCACCTCGTTAACTGCTCGGCCACACAGCACCTCGTTAACTGCTCGGCCACACAACACCTCGTTAACTGCTCGGCCACATAGCACCTCGTTAACTACTTGGCCGCACAGCACCTTGTTAACTGCTCGGCCACACAGCACCTCGGTAACTGCTCGGCCACATAGCACCTCGTTAACTGCTCGGCCACATAGCACCTCGTTAATCATTCTAAAACATAAACTCGGATTTTCCAGTTAATAAAATAATTTTATTTTCCATATTGCGCTGCCCACTGTGCGTTAATTAATATCCTCCAAGCATTAATCTCTTGGCTGAGAGCCAGAATTATTTTAGCTCCAAGAACACTTGCCAATTGGACGCGTTTATGGTATGGAAGCCTTAAACGATCATTTATCTCCGACAACAGGTTTTAACTTTTAGACACTGATACCTATGGACCAAAATATGAGGTATGTGCAAATAGTTTCCAGTGAAAAAGCGGTTTTCAATTGTGTATTCAGTCTCTAGTTTTCTAAAATAAAAGAGCGCTAGGAACTTTTGCAAACACCTGATAATAGATATGAAGCAACATTGGAGAATAAGACGTTTGAAAGAAGTAGCACGCATACTCTGCTTAAAATATCCCCTCAATATGCCGAGTATAGATATCAGCACCGTATAGGGGCCACTAATTCGGACGGGAAACGACATTAGATTTAAGTCCCCAAAACTCCACTACGGGACATGGCCTTGTGGATAAATCGATGGTAAAACTCATCAAGTGGAAGAATTGACGAGTCTGAAATCCTTGCAGAAGAATGCCGGATGTGACAGGTAGGCAAACAGACAATTGCATATCTCCCCGGAAGGCTACATCGGATGAAACGTTGTGACAAAAACAAAAATGATAAGGAAACTGGACCAAATGAATCAATGTACAATAGTAACAACACTCCGTCTCAGAAACTCAAACAGAAAGAAAGCTAGAGACCAAAGCGTCCGAAACCTTGTGATACAAACAAAAAAGGCGGGGAAACCAGTCCAAATGAATTAATGTATAATAGTAACAACATCTCGCCTCAAGAATTCAGACAGAAAGGGGGTTGGAGAGTACAGCAGCCAAAACATTATGATAAAGACAACAAAGACGAGGAAACCAGTCCAAATGAATCAATGTATAATAGTAACAACATCTCGCCTCAAGAATTCAGACAGAAAGGGGGTTGGAGAGTACAGCAGCCAAAACATTATGATAAAGACAACAAAGACGGGGAAACCGGTCCAAATGAATCAATGTATAATAGTAACAACATCTCATCTCTGAAATTCAGACAAAAAAGGTTTAAAGAGCGATGGTTAGCAAACCATTGGTAATGGAGAGAGTTAGGCCTATACTAAGCTCCCCCCCCCCTTTGTTATGCTAATACATATTAATAATCGACGAACTTGGATGCTTCGCCATGGGGCAATAGTTAAGCTAGCATCAGAGGAAATTATTACGATAGCGAGTTAGATCCTCAAAGTTGCCACACACTTGAGCCTTGTGCCAGACTAAGCTAAGCTAAGTTTAGTAAATATCACCCGTTTCTATATTACAGAAGCTTCTGTACAATTTGCATTTTTAAACTAAACGGTAATCCTGAGGAGACTTAAGTTAATAGTCGAATTTGCGTTTAGTGTGGAGGATAGATTTAAATACAGAGTCGTTTCATACAAATAGGGACCAATTTCATGGGGAAATATGTGGTTGTGGCTTTATTTATATCTTACAACTAACCGGCATGATTGTGGGTTCGATATCACAGTTGGGAAAGGAAAGCATCAATTATCGATTATTTAGCTTTTTACGATATCTTTTTTTTTCTTTTTTTTTACTTATGTAGTTTATTTACAGCCCAACACAAAGGAAAATAAAGAGGTTGATAAACTGAGATAAATAGATAGATAGATAGATAGATAGATAGATAGATAGATAGTAGTAGTAGGTATGAACAAATATTTTCGCCGGACGATCTACAGCTGATTTTAAAAACGTAATTAAAGCTTTAAAATTTCCGTTCTCGATTTTTTTAATGTTTTGCTTAGAAGAATGGTTGTCAATTAATTTTCTGTGACTAAACTCTATAGAACTAGAGATTTCTCATAAAATTAACAGCGTGAAAAGTTGTTTTTATGTAAACAAAAAATGGCGGGGATATTTGCATTTAGAAATTTTCAAAAGTTCGATGACGTAAAATACTTTGTTTTTAAAAATCTGACAAAAATCTGACAAAAATCAACATAATATTCGATTTTAATAAAATGTCCAATACTTATTTATTAAAGAACGAATTTTCCATTCCAAATTTCGGAGAAGAAGAATTTCTTTCCATATGATTCCTACCCCACCTTTAATAATTTGATGATTTATTTTATTTATACATTGGCGCTTCCATTTATTTTTACGCATTTTACAGATAAATCACACTTTACTTTTTTTTAGAAAAACTTCGGAACTGCTCGAACGGAACTCTTACTTTGGGATTTAAAAAGCAGGAAAATTAAGTTAATTATATTAGGCTTTTCACACAATATTTGAAAAAAAGGAGGTTTTTCATTATTTTGTATCAATTATTTCGATTAAACCGATATTTTTTAAATGTATATATTTTTAATTCTTTCTATATGGGATGAATAATTAAATATAGCGAAATGATAGCGAAATGATAGCGAAATGATGAAAAAATAGTTACCGGATGAATTTTTCATATATTTCTTCTGTTTTTTGACCGATATTTCAAATTATGGAGGCTACAAATTATTGATTCAGACGACAACGCACGTGTTTTGCACAGCATAGCTGTGGTGCATTTTAATCTTGTAAATTCTACTGCATTTTGGGTTATGTCTTCCATAGTCAGCAGAAATTAGCCAGTCTGTCATCACCCGATTATAAACATCAATCACTACCTTTGAAACGTGCTGATTGATATTGTTGAAAATTTATTTTTTATTTTTTTAATTAAAAATGTAGGACACTTTTAGCGCAGTTTAGTTGACTGATGACAAAACTAAGTATTTCCCTCAGATTATCTGCGTTTGACAATAATTTTGGTAGAATCTTAACTACGGAATTTTAAATTAAAAACATTTTTTTACTGACATCGAAATGGCGTCATGATTGATTTTTTTGCAGAAGATACTTTGATTTCACAACAGTCAAAATCTAAGTTATAATTAATGAAAATATGTTTTTAAAGTTTTGTTATTTCTAGAAAAACTTTTTTTTTAAATTGAGAACGGAATTTGTTTTAATTACCGATTTTACAGTGAAAATCGTTGTTCATACATAACAGATAGATAGATAGATAGATAGATAGATAGATATGAACGGAGAGTCGAATAGATAAAGAGGGAGATAGACTGATGAAGAGAAAGGAAGATGTTGCGTGATGGATGCGTTTAATGAATAAAGCTTAAAATAGAGAGACAAGAAATGGAGAGAATGCGGGGGAGGAAGAGAGATTTGGCCAACATCGTGGTGGGCCTTCTTGTGCATATAGATATAGATAGTTATTGGCATACGTTAAATAGGGAAAAGAGAGGAGACGGTGGTGAGGAACAAATAGATAGACTGATAGAGAGTGCAAGCTGGTTAGAAACAGAGAGAGAGAGAGCGAGAGAGAGGGGGAGGGAGAGAGGGGGGGAGTTGGCAACGATGATGGCGTCATTATCATAGCAAGTAACCTAAGCTCCTTCATGGAGGTTATCGACATCGAGAATGTTCTGACTGGGTCTGCAGAGACTTGTATATGAATATGGAATAGTGTATGGTTACGTGTATGGATTTATTTGCTTACATCTACG
Organism: Architeuthis dux; assembly: GCA_006491835.1. Classification (NCBI taxonomy): domain Eukaryota; kingdom Metazoa; phylum Mollusca; class Cephalopoda; order Oegopsida; family Architeuthidae; genus Architeuthis; species Architeuthis dux. The sequence continues at coordinate 5,223,300 of VCCN01003439.1, read as the reverse complement.
TATATTATACACACACATAATCACACACGCACACACATAAATACACAAATATATAAACACATATATACACACATATATATATATATATATACACACCCGTATAAACGCATATCCATAAACACGTACACACACATATATACACATTGCTAGATAGATAGATAGATAGATAGATAGATATGATTAAGAGAATCAAATGTCACCCGCTAGATGAAGGAAGCATAAATAAAATAAATGAAAAATGAAAACAAAACAAAACACGCCAACACAAACTCTCGTCTCTTTTGCCGTATTTTGTGGCACATTAGACGCGCATTTGGTTTCAAAATCTGCGCCTCAAAGTTTTCTTTCGTCGTACACCGTGAATGTCAGGTTCGGGGGATCAAGCTTCAGATCTATGAATCTCCTCTTGTGGGATCCAGGGCAGCCTCTAGGTAATTTCCCTCAATTCTATTTCTCCAACATATTTCAGGCTAAATTTAAGGTGCGTCCTATATGCCGTATTATAAAACGCAACATACGGTACGTTTTTATTTATTTATGATCGCTTTTTTGATTCATGATAAACTGTACAAAACTGTAAACTTGTCGATGTCGATATATGTCATTGTATGTTGTTTGTTCGGACTAATTTCCTCGTCTTTGTTGTTTTGGGGTTTCTTTTCACGTTTCGACCGTGTGCTCTATGGCCTTCTTCGGGTGTCTCTTGCGTTCTGGAATGTTACAGCAGATAGCCGAGGGAGGCCGTAGAGTACACTGCCGAAGCGTTGTGAAAAAACAAAGAACAAAGATGAGGAAATTAGTGATTAATTTGCATAATAAAATCTTCTATACCTTATTTTTAAAAGATGAATTTATTTTCCCCTAATGATGTCATAAAACAGTTCCTGACACACAATGACGTCTCTTCATGTATGATTTTCTTTCCGTATCGCATTTCCGACATGGAGACATAGTCTCAATTCTACCAAAAAAGTGATCTTCTTTTAGTATTTTCTTCCTAATCATATTTGTGATCATGTACTGAGCATTCCCGTGGCGATTTCTGTTAATTCTTCTAGGAGGGGACCAATCCCTACAGCACGCCAAATTACGAAACCTATAGGGCCAAAGGGTAGTAAATCCCTGTAACCCTGTAACCAAAGAATATCAAAACTCAAATACCGAAGACCAAAATGCCAAACTGTAAGGTTATTAGCTTTAAGAATGTGAAACCAGGGATTTCGTGAAATCCCTGGGAATTTTGTGAAATTCCTGAACAGAAATTTCATGAAATCCCTAGTTTCACAATCAGTGTAGTAATGGTTAATAAGCTAAGCTTCTGATGCTGACCATTACTACAGTAATGAGTTTAATCCTCACCGGTGCCCCATAACTGAGGCATTGTGTCAAACTAAGCTAAACTTAGTAAATATCAAGTATATTCTGCTTCGGTATTTACAGTGTATATACATCTTAGTTTGAGATAAAGCCACAGTAGTGGGGCACCTAGTGAAGATCGAACTCATTGCAGTAGTAATGGTCAGCATCACAAGCTTGTTAACCATTACTACACGCATTGTGAAACTAGGGATTTCATGAAATTGGTGAAATTAATGAATTTCTTAAGGATTTTACAAAATCCCTAAGGATTTCACAATCTTACTGTAACATAAACATGTCAATAGGCAATATTGAACTAATAAGGATATCAACAGATTACTCGATCATTTCGATCTGCAAACCCCACTGTGAACACTGTCTGGTCTGCCTTATTAGAGGGACAAGATATGATGATGATACCTAACCATATTAAACAGACCATCCCACTTGACTCCCTGGCGCCAGTAATGAAATACACACTTCGGTATTGAAATAGATGAGATTAATTAAACAGGGCTTTTAACTTGATTTGGAACTCGAAGCAAAGGAATACTATCAAGAGCCACCCACTAGGCACCAACAGTCCTCTTTCCGACTAAGGATCAACCGAGAGATACAAAGATTATCAACCTTCGAACGAATCTCAGATTTCACGAACATTAAGGGTTAAGCCAGTGATTACCAAAGTGTGCGCCGCGGCTCCCCGGGGCGCCACGATATATTCTAAAAGTTTAATAATCCCAGGCAATCGTAATTCAACACGTTTGAATGTCACTGTTTCAATATTAGACGGCGCTTGGTCGATAGACAAGGTTTACATTCTGGATTGTTCTAGAACTGTGTTGAACATTCCCGATAGTAGTTGCATATAAATAATCGCAGATCCTCAGTGGTCTCATTGACAATTGAATCTACTGAATGGTGGCGAAATCAACCTATTAAGTTAAATTAAGTATTTAAATAAGTTTATTTAATACGAGTAACGAGCTGTAGTCCTTGTCTGCCTACAAATGGTTTTTATTAAACATTAATAAGCATTGTGAAAGTGATGATACAACACAAATCAAAAGCGGAAATATGGGAAATATGACGATATTTGGATTTTGCCTTTACTTCGACTGACTTTTAGATATTAGTCAAATATGAATATCCTCTGCTAAATGAACCGTAATTCCATTTGCGACTACTCATCTCTGGGGAGCTTGGTTTTCCGTGCTAGCTGCGATAATAGGTAAGTATCAGGTAAAAATCAATTTGGAACTGGAAATGAGGCTGGCTGTCACCAGTTTGATTCCAAGATTTGAGAAACTGTGCGATGAACAACAGGCTCACCCACCCAACTAGTAATTAGGATTATTAAAAGAGGAAAGAAATATATAACTTTTTATGAATTTAAATTACATGATTCATTATTTTTACCTAATGTAATCACATGAACGTAAATACAATTGTTCAGTATTTTCTGACTTCGGGCGTGAAAAACCATTTTACATTTACATAAGGGAGTCGTGATTCGAAAAAGTTTAGGAACCACTGGGCTAAGCCATAAATAATGAGATGCTGGGTGTCTCACCGTGGGTTAATGTTTATCAGACCATTACCACTGTTTAAAAATGGTCTGTGTAGTAAGATAGATCTTCACTGGGTACTCCATACGTGTGGCTTTGTGCCAAACAAAGGTAACTATTTTGCACTGGGATATTTTGTGTAATTTCATATCATCAAAATATCCCGTCAGCCGCTGCTGGGTAGTCATTGCTTTTACTGCCTTCATTACTATTAGAAACCGTCAACCAAAACTGTCACCAAAACTGTCAAAATAAGTTTCTTCAGTATTTTTAGTCTGTCTGTCTGGCTATGTATCATGCGTACTGGCCGCACCAATGGAGCTAGAAGTCTGAAAATTTAAACATATACTACTTTTTTAAATTTCCCTTCTAAATAGGTTTTTAGTGGGAAGTTCAATTTGCAATG